>JADRCD010076828.1:5653-22046 GCA_019843815.1 Montemys delectorum | reverse complement strand
ACTGGGCAGCATAAATATATTAAAACTAATATTAATAAGTATTATTTTAAAATGTATTCAAATATGTTGTCACTAGTTGTGCTGATGTTCCTTGAATGTTTGTTCACATACTATTTGTAAGCTATTATTTGTTTACCTTTCTAATAGTCTTTTTTTGAAGAAGAAGACGGAAAAGAGTACATCTATAAAGAACCCAAGCTCACTGGCCTTTCAGAGATTTCCTTGAGACTTGTGAAACTTTATGGTGAAAAATTTGGTACTGAAAATGTCAAAATAATTCAGGATTCAGACAAGGTAACTTGTGCTGTACATTTGGAAAGTATTGTTCATTTCTTACAGGCCTAGTATATTGCTTCTGATTTGTGGGAGGGAAGCTGTCTCTAACTCCCTGGGACTAAGATTTCAGGTGCTCCCTGCTGAAGGGGTCACATTCAAGGCCCTTCTGCCTGCACTGGCAAGGCTGTTACTGTAGCTCCTGATCCCCCAATGTTTTCTTTTTTGTTTGTTTGTTTGTTTGTTTGTTTGCTTTTGAGGGGAGGGGTGGCTGGTCTCAAACTCACAATAGTTCCCCCTGCAGTTTCCCTGGTATTGTGATTACAAGTATGGGCTGTATCTGCATTTCTAATGAAGTCAGTTTACAGAGAGATAGTTTGGGTCTCACCCTAAATAATATCTATCCTCTTAGGACCTATCATAACAAGGTGTGAAAGGTCTAACAAGAGAGACTGTTTTGTGAGAAATGCACTAATCCTTCTAGCAAGCCTTTGGGAAATAACAGTCAGAATGCTTGAGTCCTAACAGTTCCCAGAATGAGAGCTCATTACCTAGGTAGAAAGGACTTCCACAGTACAGAGTTTGTGCCTACATTTATTCAAAAACTTTGAGCAGAGCAAGTCTACTTGACAACGGTAGACAGAGAAAATCTCACCTCTTCATTTGCTAGAAACCCCTGTATCTCTTGTAAGTTGTATGATCTTTAACATAGGCTTAAGAGCTTTCAAAGTAGATGTGATAATTGGTTCCAGATCAATATTTGGCAATATCTCGGTATAATTTTCACTACTTTTGTTTTATTTCACTGAATTAAGACAGTAGAAAATTCCCTGTCCTTACACCCAGAGTCTCAGCTCATTTCCATGTTGTTGACTGCTGTAGAAATGAATAGGTGATGGTTAGTGAGACTTTCTGGACAACATGCTCTTTCTCCTTCATTCTGCCTTGAAAACCTAGCTCCAGATGCTGCTGAAAAAAACACTGCCAGGCAGCCAGACATCTGACATTATTCTATACTTCTCATAGGTGGCATACAAGAAGCCATTTCTATCCATACAAAATACAGTTGTCCCCACCCCCCATAACTGGGTTCTACAGCCACAAAATCAACCAACCTTGGATCCTAACCATTCAGAAAACACTGCATCTGTACCAAACAGTTGCAGACTTTTTGTTATTATTTTTGTTTTCCTTGGTGTTGAGACAAGCTCTTATTTTGTAGCCCAGACTAGAATTCCCTATGTAACCCAATGTTGTGTGTCAGTATTCCCAGGGAGACATGAACAAAGATCTACTCATCCCAGATAGAAAACCAATGACAGACCAAAGTAAGGATGCCACCAAAGTGCAATTTATTGAACCGTGAGTTTTTTCAGGGTTACTTAATAGGAACATAGGTAAGAAGTTACTTGCTAGAATAGGAATGACTCACAGATGGTTGTATCAACCAAATGCCCAACCTAACATAAACAACAGCTCACAAAAGCAGGCTGCTTCCACAGATTAAAAAGTGTCTTTTTCAGGCAACTAATATGGGCCGAGCCTCTTCCAGACAGCTCAACTTGTCTATGAGTATCTCAGCAGTCCTTATATATGCTTAGAAAAAGAGAGATCTAGTGAATATGGTCATTTTCAGGGACCTCATGAGGCGACTGAGTAGTTTACGTCCTTAACTGAGCTTCCCTGCAAGATGGAATGTTTTGTGTCCAAGAACATTTTGTCTCTTGACGAGTTTCCTTGAAGAAGGCAATGTTTCACCTCCCTTTAGAATATCCTGTATCTTAGGGACTAAGATGGAGGGCTTTGTTTACCTTGTAGGAAAGTTTTACACAACAACACTCACCCTAGCCAAACTTTTTTTTGGAGGGGGGGGGCAAACAATTTCTAATAAGATCTGACCTAGGCAGGCCTGAAATGCAGAGCCTTCAGAGTGCTAAACTTATAGGCATCCATTACCAGACCTGCACGAGGTTTTCCTTGTAACTGTTCCCTAAGTAATAGAGTATAATAAGCAATTGCCTAGCATTTATGTTGTCTTTGCTATCATAAGTCATCCCAAGATGGTTTAAAAGCTCCAGAAGGGTAAGTCTTAGGTTCTCTGCAGCAATTTTGCCATTATTATAGAGAATTTGATTTTTAATACAGAACAGTAGAATTAAAAGCATTCTTGTGTGTGTTTGGGGAGGGGCAGCTAGGGAGAAATTACAGGCCTGAGTTACTATGCCAAGCAAAACAAAAACAAAAACAAAACGAACCACTCTTTTTGCTTGCCAAGGAACAAAATCTGCTTAAAGGCACAGGCAATTTGAATAGAAGTTTAGCAGTGTCTTCCAGGATCTTAAATGTATGTGTCATTTGGTCCAACAATACATTTAAATCAATATAAACTTATCTCCATACATAAATGGGGCTAGAATCTTGGCTGAAAAGGAGTTTTTCCTGCTATTTATATATAAACTGTATACTCCTTCATATGTGCATGTATAAACATTTTAGGATTTGACATCCCACATGAACTTTTTATTTTCTATTTATGTTTCATTTTAGCCAAATAATTGCTTTGATTGAGGTCTTCTTCTAAAATTCCAACTTGTAAATGTGAAAGGATTATTTCTGGGACTTTTGGCTGAAATAAGTGTAACCAGAAAGAAAGGGTAATGTTTCCAGAGCAAGCTAAGTAAATAGAAGGGACTTAAAGAGGTTAGCAGTGTCGTCAAGACATTTACTGTCCCCTGTCTTTATGCCTGCATATATGGAGGATAAAATCATACAGAAGCTGTTTGGAGGGTGGATTTTTGTTGGCTTTCTTTCTTCCTTCCTTCCTTCTTTCTTTCCTTCCTTCCTTCCTTCACTAGATGGACAGATGTGACTGATAAATCACCAAGTCACCCAGGAAACTAGGCAGATTTTGTTGAGAAGACACTGAAAGCAGATCCTGAGTTTTGTCTGGAGTTAAGGAGAAATGCTAGAGAGTTCAAGAATCCATAAGTGAACCTTTAGCAAAAACAGCAGCAGCAATTCTTGGCATGGAATTTCGATGACTCATAAAATGACCAGCAACCATCACTAGACTTTTGGGTTATCTTGTTGTTGCCGCTGCTGCTGTTGTCATTGGGAATTGTACATGCTAGGCCTTTTATGTCTTCAACATAGAATCACTGTATTTTCTTTTGATCCTTTTCCTCTGCTGGCTAGGATTAAACTGATGTAGGTAAGAACAACTACTCTCGAAGGCCGGAGAGATGACTCCATAGTTCGGAGCACTTGCTTCTCTTGTGGAGGATCTAGGCTCAGTTCCCAGCACACACATAATGGTTCACAACCATGTTTAACTTCAGTTTCAGTGATTTTGTTGTCCACTTCTGGCCTTGGCAAGAACTGCAAGCACATGGTGCACATGCCCACATAGAGACAAACTCTCATACACATAAAATAAAATATAGAAATAATAAGATTTTTCAAAATATCCCCTCATGATATCAGACACTACTTGTGGATGGCCAAATTGATATACTACTTTATTACATAATTAGGTGATGTATTAAAATACTTAAAGCTATATAAATTTTTTAACTAAATAATTGTTTTCTAAAAATGTATCCTACGGCACACAATCAGAACAACAAAAAACCCACACCATTTAAATTCAAAGACATTCACTAAAACATGGTTTTCCATAGCAAAATATAAGAAAATGACCAATATAATTCATGTGTATTCATTTAGCCATTAAAGTCATATTAAGCCACTTATGGTTCACACCTATAATTCTAACACTTAAGTGGCCAAACCAGGAACATAACTACAAGTTTAAAGTTACTGAGGGTTACCTAGAGAATTCCAAGGTAGCCTGAGCTACAGTGTGAAACCCAGTCTCAAATAATATAAATAAATAAGTGTTGATGGTATTGTCAACACTCCAGTAGAAACTATAGTAGTTTTGGTATTATAGTAGTATTGAGGTAGACTTCACGTATTGCACAACTATTTTAATAAATATTTAAGGAATAAGCTTACAAGACTGTTCAGTGTGATCTCAATTTTGAGAACATATATGCATACAAACAATTGGAAGGAAATATGTGAAATGTACAAAATGCTAATTGCTGAGGGCTAAGATTGCAGTGGTGTTTTCTGTTCCTCCTATATTTCTGAAGGTTTCTGTACCTTCCTTATAATCAAAGACAAATTATCTATAAAACACAACTATAATCTCCTCCAGTAAGTATAAAATAGATCAAGAGCACAGTTGTAATGCCATGTTTTTGGGTGGTCTCAAAGCAGTAAGCTATATTTTCATTTTCTTTTCATTGATTAAAAAAAAAAAAACTCTCTTTATAGGTAAATGCCAAAGAGCTTGATCCAAAATTTGCTCATATACAAGTCACTTATGTGAAGCCTTATTTTGATGACAAAGAACTCACAGAAAGAAAGACGGAGTTTGAAAGAAATCATAATATCAACAGATTTGTTTTTGAGGCCCCGTACACATTATCAGGCAAGAAACAAGGTTGCATAGAAGAACAGTGTAAACGTCGCACTATCTTGACCAGTGAGTTGGAATCTTTGTGTTACTTTCATATCTGTCTTGGTCCCTTCTCATATACACAAGTACCAGCTGGCCAGCAGGAACATGTGACTGAAATTTGAATCATTTGTTATTTTACAAGTTTATCAAACATGTCCTTGTAATAAACCATCGTTTTCCCATATGTCACTCCTAATTGCTTAGAGGTGTCTCATAAAGATAATTTTATCCTTTCATCCTGAAGCAGAAGGAACTAGTTGGCACCCTTAGGAATTTTTCTAAGAAAAACATGGGAAGCCATAAAACAAGTTGATTCTAGTTTTTCCTAGAATTCTAGTGAATAAATTATTTTCTAAAATTGGTTTTGTGCTGCCTCATCCAACCTTGGTATGATGGGGTCCTGGTCTAATTGTAGTTCATTGTACCTTGTCTGGTAGAGATTGCTGGGAGGCCTGCTCTTTTCTGAAGAGAAGCAGAGAGAAGGAGTGAATTTGGGGGAGAGTGGAGGTAGGAAGTGGTTGAAAGGGATGAAGGAAGGAAATATTATATGAGAGAAGAATAAATAAAAAGAAGACAAAATTATTCCATTGCTACATTAAAAAAAATTGGTCTTTGCATTTCATAGCTTCAAACTCATTTCCATATGTGAAAAAGAGGATTCCTATAAATTGTGAACAGCAGGTGAATTTAAAGCCAATTGATGTTGCTACTGATGAAATAAAAGATAAAACTGCAGAGCTACACAAGCTTTGCTCCTCTGCTGACGTGGACATGATTCAGCTTCAGCTAAAGTTGCAGGGCTGTGTCTCTGTGCAGGTATGTTGCTTGGTTGCACAACAAGCACAAAAGGCTGTTGATGTTTCTTTTGCTTTTGTGAAGACACGGAGCAAGCATTAACTACTGTTGTATGTCATGTTCTTATTGGGAGCAAAAAAACAATCAGTAGTCTTTTTTAACATAAGAAATAAATCACATTTAATTTATACAAATTTTGTATTCTATCAGAAGACATTACCATAAACCTCTAAGACCAGTCATGCCCTGTATTATTAAATCAGAAATCATTAACTAATTTATTGGTGTATCGTTTTGTCAGATTAATCCCTTTAGTTAATGTTTTTCATACAGACTTCTCATGAGCAAAAAAAAAAAAATAGATTTCTAAGCTATGGGTTTCTTAGGTATTTTATTGTGTATCTGCTATCCCCTCAGCCCTTGGGGGTTTTAATGAAAAAAAATTGCAAACTCTCCTTTTGATTACATGCTTACCACACTATCATTTCTTTCTCTTATGTAATTTAGGTCAATGCTGGTCCATTAGCATATGCAAGGGCTTTCTTAAATGAAAGTCAAGCTAACAAGTATCCACCTAAGAAAGTGAATGAGTTGAAGGAGATGTTTAGGTAAGTGTTAGTCTTCAGATCATTACTCTATTCTTTTCTTCTATTTTCTTAAAAAAAAAAAAAGCAGAAATCAAAATATTCACTAAGGGTGTTCGCTGCATTTGCAGTGATTAATTGATCTCCTAATGGCTCTTTTTTAAAGTAAGTGGTCAGGGACCATATGATCTGTTTCATACTCTGAGGCACTAACACTGCTCCTGTGACCCAAGGGATTAAATATACCAGCTTACTTTATTGCTTTAGATATTTTAACCGACACAAACACAAGGCTATATTCATTACACGATTTCCTTCTTTGCCCGAATGACCTTGCAGTTTCCGACCATGTAGGAAGGGGTGCAGTGGGGCTGCAAGGGTTGTGCAGGCTTCCTTCTAGTCCTCCTGTGGTTACTTCCACTTGGACTCTGCAGCTGTGGAGAATGCCTTACCTTGTCTGCCGTGAGTAGCTCTGTAAGCTAAGGCATCTCTAAATGATCAGGAGAAAGAAAAGTCTGACTCATATGTAAACAAAAATCAATTAAAAAGCATGACTAATAGGATAAAATAGACTAAGGAGAAAGGTAGTGACCTATAAGCTCGTTTGCTCCTGACTTTAATCATTTACTTTTGCTGTCTGCGAGTCATCATCTATTCCAGGCTGCAGAGTAACCTGTACTCATTCATTTACCAATATTTATTAATAGTGTCTGCCTGGCAGGTACAAAGGACTCTACTAGTTGCTATGACAGGAATACAAAATAGGTAGGCAATGAGGTACTTTTCCACTGTGTGTATCCATTCTTCATTGTGGGCATTAAACCCATGAAAAATAAGTGAAGAGAATTAACTTAAACATATGAAATAGTGGGAGAAAAGGCTTTTATGGAAGTTCCTCTACTTTGTCCCTAGTCCTACCAGTCCAAACACTTTACACACAATACTACTAGCCAAATAGTAAGCCCCAAATAAATTCTGTTTGAGTGACATTAAATGACTCCATTAAGCTTCCTAGGGGGCATATGTTTTGAGCCGTGTATTGAATTATTTTTGTTTTGTATTGAGACAGGATCTCACTATATAACCTTGCCTAGCCCAGAGCAGGCTATGTAGACCAGGTTGACCTCAAATTCACAGAGACCCACCTGCCTCTACCTCCTGAATGTAAGTATTAAAGGCATGTACCAGGCACTGAGCCAGGTTTTAAAACAGATCAGAAACCAGAAAACAAGGATAAAAAAAGAAAGGTTTTTAAAATGTATTTCAAACTAAGGAAGTGACCATAACTAATAGTGAAAAAACTGAAAATTCCAATCTTTCTTTAAGAAAGTGATTGCCAAAGTAAATTGTCACACTTAGGGACGGTGATACTTTGTAAGAGTAACTTTTCTTCTTTGGATCTTCATGTTCATCCATAGAAAATTCATACAGGCATGCAGCATTGCACTGGAACTAAATGAGCGGCTAATTAAAGAGGATCAAATTGAGTACCATGAAGGGCTAAAGTCAAATTTCAGAGACATGGTAAAAGAATTGTCCGACATTATACATGAGCAGGCAAGTATTAACCTCCTTAAAAGTAAGGACTGACTCTGGGGTCCCTAAAGTACTACTTAACAAAATATATTGGTTCGAAGTGTATTACCCTAAAATTATTTAGTATATTTAATTTTCATTACATTGTAATTTATTTTCTTTGTATGAATGAATGTATACATGTGTGGGTGGGCAAGTGGCTATGTGTTGTATATGTGCCACAGTGTGCATGTGAGATGACACCTATACTGTCGTGTGCCTATGAGTAGAGATGAAAGGAAAATATGCAGAAGTCAATTTTTCCTTCCATCATGTGGGTTCCCGGAATTGAACTCAGGTTGTTAGGCTTGACTGCAAACATTTTTTACCTCCTGAGTCATTTCGCTGACCCATTAGCTTATATTTTAAATTTTGCTCATCTGACATCTTCAACCATTTAAGTTGTGTAATGTGAATGAAACGTGAAGTACTTACCTAAAACTGATGCAAAAGTAATGATAGAGAAGAGACTAATTTATTCTTTATGGTATGACATTAAAGACCTTGGGAGGCAGAGGTAGGAGGATCTCTGTGAGTTCAAGGCCAGCCTGGTCTTCAAAGCAAGTCCAGGACATCCAGGGCTAGTTATACTGAGAAACTCTGTCTTGAGAAAACAAAATAAACAAACAAAGAATATTAAAAAAGAAGAAGTTAGATACTGGCATTAGGAAGATGGCTCAGTGAGCAATGTGCCTGTTGCACAAGCATGAGGGCCTGAATTCAGATACCCAGCACCTGCCTGTAACCCCGGTGCTTGGAGTGGAGTGGAGACTGGAGGATTCCTGGAGCTCATTAGTCAGCCACCCTAGCCAAATCTATGAGTTCAATAAGACTGTCTCCAGAAACAAAGTGGAGCCCAGTAGAAGACACCAAATGTCATCTTTCTGCCTTCCACACGCAAACACACACACAGGTGCACCCATGTGAACCCATGCACACACCCATATAAACAAATACATATATTACACATAAGCAAATACCATTACTGTTTTTTTAACAAGGCAGTGTGATGTAGGTGACAGGCTGAATCACTGGGTATTAATAAAACAGCCTGAAAAAACAAAAGTGAACAACACCTGACCCTAGCTCATAGGCAAATTCTGCCACCGTTAAGTAATTACCAGTGATCCTTATAGAAATCCTGATCATATTCAGAGACTATCCCTTGAGGCCCTAGAATTTGTGTTTACATAGAGTTTGCATATGGATTGCCTGTTAACCATTTAAATCTTTTTATCAGGTTTGTAAAAGTTGTGGCTTAATGGTCTGCTTCCTCACTGAGAGTATTTGAGCTTATCATAACACCTTCTCCCTTTCCCCATGAATGAAAACATGGAATAGATAAATACTTTCTTCTCTCTGAACAAGGTTACGATGGGACCCACACTGGCCTCAAACTAAAGCTAGTTTTGAATTCCTGATCTTCCTGCCTGTCTCTACCTTCCAAGGGCTGGAATTATAGGCATGGTCCACCATGCTAAGCTCCAGAGAACGTAATTGGAAAGCTCGTTTTTGCAGTCTAACATCTTTAATTCCAGTGCTTAGTAGGCTGAAGTATGAGGTTAGTGAGATCAAGGCCAACCTGGATTTTATATGGACTACATGCTATGTAGCTTGGTCTGTATAAGCAAGACACCATCCCAGGGAAGGGAAAAACTCACAAACTATTCCCAGAAAAGGAGTTCATTTGTCTTAGAATCTGAGTTTTAGTGACACAGAAGTTTACCTTACAGTATGGCCCAGTGAATAGTAAAAAGACTTGTCAGACAACAAAAGCTAGCTAGCTTTTGGTTAACCCTCCTAGGTCTTTGCATTTCTTTGGTATGCTTTAACTTAAAGAGCTATGTGAGATTTCATCACTGGGTGTGACCGTGAGTTCACTTTTCTAATCATTGTCATCTACTCATTATGGAGAACCAGGGTGGACCAGAATTAAGTGGTTAATGAGGTCAAGTCCAGTCTCCTATACATCCATTCTTTTTGTTTGTTTGTTTGTGTGACATTGTCTTAATAGGGCAGGACTTTTGCTTGTGTGTCAAAGTCTACACACACATGAGGTCATGAATTGTTCATCCAGAGTACTGACTTTTTACAAAGCCTCCTTCCCGAGAAACATAGAAAGGATTTGTACTACAGGGTATCTAATTTGAACCTGAAGCTCACCAATTCAGCAAGACTAGCTGGCCAGTGAGCCCTAGGGATCCTCCTGTCTCTAACTCCTCAATTCCAGGGTACCACCATGCCCACCTTTTTATGTGAGTACTGGGGATCTGAACTCAGGTCCTCATGCTTGAGCAAATCCTTCCAGTCCTCAGAACTCATGCTATTAAGACAACCTTTGAGGGGCAGGAGAGATGGCTCAGCAGTTAAGAGCACTGACTGATCCCTCTTCCAGAGGTCCTGAGTTCAAATCCCAGCAACCACATGGTGGCTCACAGCCCATCTGTAATGGGATCTGATGCCCTCTTCTGGTGTGTCTGAAGACAGCTACAGTGTACTCATATAATTAAAATAAATAAATAAATCTTTAAATAAAAAAAAGAGAGAGAGAGAGAGACAACATTTGATGTAGAAAGAGGATGGGAAACCAAAGGTATTCAGCAGACATTCAACGCAAAAATTTTGTTTATCAAGTTCTTGTTGGCCAGATGTGTGCATTCTTTGTAGCTGGAACCTTGGAGGCTTGAGGGGCTTTCAGTGTTCTTTGTCTTCTTTTGGCCACCTTTACTGGCCTATGAGAGGTGAGTGTAAATAGCAAGACATCTCTTGATGCAGGCAGGGGCTTTTCTGCTTCCATGACTGTCTGCATCTTGCCCTCACCCCTTAGCACAACAGCAAAAGCATCATCACTGTCCTGAGGCATGTCCTATTAATAAATGGTGTACCTAACTGGTTCTTTGAAGCTGTCTGCTTGATGACTCTCATTCCTCATAATACATAGGGAAAAGGAGTAACAATGACTCCTTCACAAAAGATAGAAAACAATTGCACTTGCTGTTTTAAGCCCGTGTGTACTGTCTGACAGTTACTTCATTTGCATGCAGCTGCATTGCCTAGTCTTGAATTCTAAATTATTCAAATTCAAGGCAAATTATTCAATTTATTACTGCTACTAAGATCAAGATGTTTAGAATGGTCATTTTGCCATGTTTTTCCACTAAAATCATAAATTTTTCAAATTAGGTGGCTACCTACCACCTGCTTATATCAATTACTTTGTTAAACTATTGGTATTTTTCTTAGCTAGAGACCAATATTTTAGGCCCTTGATATGAGCTAACATTAGCTAACCAAGAAAACTTTTAGTTTCTATGTGTTGCATGTTTATGTAAACCATTAACTTTCTAGTGAATTTTATAAATGAATTAATATATTCCATAAGATGTAGGGTAAAAAAACATCTTTTTCAGCCATGTCTGTTGAAATTGATCATGCTACCACAAAGTAGACAAAGTGTAATTAAGTATATACTGAAATAGGAACTGTTCTATTGAGCCCCATACTCTATTTCTTCAAAAAAAGAAATGGCCTTAATATTCCTTGGCAGTTTTCAATATAACTTTTTACAGTATACCAAAGCATAAAATAAGTTTTTATACCTATTATTTAGTAAAAGTTAAAGTAAGTATACTTTAACTTTTGTTTTCCTTAAGTTTTGGCCATAAAATTTTTTAAATAACTAAGAGTATTAATTGCAGATTTCTTATCTAGGTCTAGTCAGTGGTAGCCACTGTCGGGTCTGGTAGGCTTTTCAACACAGCCTCAATGAACACCCCATTTGTTTGTCACATCTGACAAACATGAATAGTTGATTAGTCATCAGTTAAATCTGTAGCATGCTTTCAGATTAGTGACACGAGTTAAGATTTTTGTAAGATGAAATTCCTCTAAGATCTTTTAAAGCCTGTTACGTATAACAACACAAATGATAGGACACAGAACTGTCATTTGTAGGCCAAGGCTTAATACTAAAGCTTCAAAGCCAACTTGAAAGCCTAATGTCCTAGTTCGCATACTGTTACTGTGTTAAAACATTCTAACAGCAACAGGGGGAGGAAAGGGTTTATTTGGCCTACACATTCCTCTCACAGTCCATCATGTAGGGAAACCTGGAAAGGAATCTTAAAGTAGAGCTGCTTACTGATATGTTCCCCATAGCTTGCTGAACCTACTTTAATATAAAGTAGGCTCACATGCTCAGGGTGGAACTGTCCACAGTGGGCTGGATCCTCCTCCCATATCAATCATTAAAGGCCAGTCTGACGAAGACATTTTCTCAGTTGAGTTTCCCTCTTCTTAGATGACTGTAGCTTGTGTTCAGTTAAAAACAAATGAACAAAAAAACAAAAACAAAAAAACAAAAACAAAAAAACAACCAGCACACCCAATATATTTTAGATTTTTTTCCATTTGTGTGATATGTATGCATGTATTTAACATGTGGTAGAGGGAGGGGTGTGTGTGTGTGTGAGTGTGTGTGTGTGAGTGTGTGTGTGTGTGTGTGTGTGTCTGTCTGTCTGTCTGTCTGTCTGCATTGTGTATACAGTGTGGAGGCAAGGAAAAAAGGGCGTCAGATACTTTGCAGGTGGAGTTACAGGCAATGTGAGCCTCCCAATGAGAGGACTGGGAGCCTAACTCTGCTCTTAACCACTGAGCATCTTTCCAGCCTTAAAAACTCAATATTAGAAAACCAAATCAAACCAAACAAAAAACTGAAGACCTGAGTTAAGACTCAAAGAGAGGCAATGGTGAATTAAGACTCAAAGAGAGGCAATATAATATGTATACTGTTCTTTTCCTTTGTCTATTTCATTTCAGTTTTGTTGCTTTGGCTTTTGATCACCTTAACTGACTAATTTTTAAAATATGTGTACAAACATAAATGAATATCTATATACATATGGAAATATAATAGTCACATTTTGTATTTCATTTATTTACATTGATTAGTTTATATAATCATATTTCAAATAGGCAGTTTTGATTCCTATCTTCATTTAGTATTATCCCAAGTCTGCAGGGAAGGAGCATTTGAAAAGTCCCTGGGTGATTCTGAGAATAACTCTGTTAGAAGGTACATGGATGATCCATAGTTCTTATCAAAGCTTTTGTGATAAGTTAAAATAGAATTCAAAGATCAGATCCTGTCTCTTTTAATTGAATTTTGCATTTCCTGACCTTTTGTTTCACCTAATGAGTAACCAGATCTTTTCTGCTTTTTTGATATGCTGCCTTTGTAACTCAGCTGTGAAGACTAAAGCCGGTAATGTTATTCTTTGCTCTTTCTGCTTTTCGTCATTTTAAATAGCCCAGTGTCAGTGATAAATTCAAGTATGTGTAATTTTATATACACAGTCTTTTTTTGGCATTAATAGCTTCAGTTGGTGATAATTGTGTGGATTTTGCTTTTGTTCTTTGTTTCAGATATTACAAGAAGACACAATGCATTCTCCCTGGATGAACAACACATTACATGTATTTTGTGCAATTAGTGGTACATCAAGTAACAGAGGTTATGGTTCCCCAAGATACACCGAAGTATGAAGAGATTTGCAAAGCAATGGCAATGAGACTGACCTTTCTCAGGAATATTTGGAGCTGTGCAGATGTTAGCACTTAGAGATTTGATATGTGTGGAGTGTTGCCTCCTGACACCAAAATCGTCATGCTTTCGTACAGGGTGCTTACGTATTTGTAAATAGTTAAGCAACTCGAAAGTGCCTGAAAAATTGCAGCACTGTGCTTGCTTTGTACTTTTTTAGGGAAATCTATATGTTGAAAAGTAGAGCTCAAAACCATTTGTTCAGTTTGCTTAGTTACCGCCTACTAATAACGAGAATATGTAACATTGTATGATGGAAACCCAATAAAAAGTAAAAACTTATTTGTAATTCAAAGTGAAGGACATAATTCTTTGAATTTAGGGTTGTTCTTGATAATAATTTGAATTCCTTATCATAGAAATCCTTGGGTAAGAAAGCATTTTTTTTTAACCCACTGGACATGGTTAATTGGGGAGAGAATTGGAATTGCTGCCTATTAGGAGTTAAAGCCGGGGTGGAAAAACGAAACAAAACACAGAACCATGCTTTAACAGGAAAACTTGGGAAAGAAAAAGATCCCCTAGTCTCCATACCAGCTTTACTGCTTGCCTTCTCCAACCAGGTCTCTTCAGCTTCACGGTCATCTCTCTCATGTATACAGCAGGAGGGATTTGTTGCCTGAGCTTGCTCTTTGGGGATGTCCGTGAAGCTGAAGAAACATGTTTGGAGAAGCTGTAATTTCTATATCCTATGCAGCTTCAGAGGTGTCCAGGAAGCCTGAGGGGTGACTGTAGTAGTGATTCTTTTCTCCAGTTGCAAAATTAGCAAACACTGTGAGAGAACTTGGTGGTTACTTGAGCATGTCTTGGATTAGTGGAGAAACAGATTTAACAATGAGAAGCATGAACTACTTTGGTATCTACAAAGGAATCTCAGATCCCTTCAGTAATCCGGGATAACCCAGGGAATAAAGAACTTTTTAATAGTAGAAAAAACATAGATAAAATAGCTCATTTCATGCAAAATTTCATAGTAGCACACCACAGATGGCACCATGGCTATATATGGAATTGTTATTGTTACATTATTTATATGGTTTGGCTCCCTCCACAAGTAGCATAAACATCTTTTTTTTTTTTTTAATGAAATAGAAAGTAGTGTTAGCAACAGCCTTTGAACCGTGACCAGCATGCCATAGAACTCAGGATGACTCACTAGCTGATAAACTACACAAGTCATCATAATGAGAACTCAGGCTTTTTAGTATAAATACTGATTTACCTGAGATGACAGATTGAGTAGTTGATTTAATATATCTCCCTCCCTGCCTACCCTCTCTTCCCCTATCTTCTGTGTGTGAGAGAGAGAATGTGTGTGTGAGTGTGTGTGTGAGTGTGTGTGTGAGGGGGGTGCGAGGGAGAGGGAAAGGGAGAGGAAATGTCCATCCTGAACCTTGGGCTTTGGTCTATTGAATATGAAATATGTCACCGAGCATTAACCCAGTCCACCTTGTGCCAACAACAGAATACTTCAACTCTGGAAAGACAAAGGAAGGGAAATGAAAAGAACAGCAGGAGTTAAGTTTGTGTCCAGGCTATGCTCCTACTCTGGGAGATTGGATCAGTAAGAGTATCCTTTGTTTATCTAGTTGACTTTCCTAATCCCTAAACACATAAAGGTCATTCTGAGGAATAGGTATATCTGTTTATCTAAATCCTAATGGAAACTGAAGCTAAATTCTTCAAGGACTTTGCTTTTGTGTGTGTCATTTGAAAACTTCTCCAATCAATTTCAGAGTGTTCCTTTTTATTAAGATACAACTCACATACCATATACATTCATTTGTTTGAAGTACACAGTTTTACTTGATGTTTTAGTACATTCACAGGGTTGCACAAGCATCATCACAAATTTAGAACAGTTTCTCCCCCATGAGGCCCATACGCATTAGCAATTACTCCCCTACCCCACCATTCAACTCCCCAGCACCAAGCAATCATTATTAATCTGCTCTCCAACTCTATACATTTGCCTCTTGGAAAAATAATGTATCTTTTTGTGCCTGGATTACTTCACATAGCACAAGGTGTCCATGTCCATAGCTCATTCATATAGCATAAATCAGTCATTAATCCATTCCCTTCCATGCCTGAATAATATTCTTTCAGATAAATGTACTCTCTTTTATCTAGTCTTGGACATTTGGGTTATTTACATTACAGAGCTCTTAAGAACACTGTTCATCTGAACAGGAGTTTCCAGGTGCTTGTGTGGGTGTATTTTCAGTCCTCTTAGGCATAGATGTGCAAATGGAATTACTGGATCATATGGTAACCCTAACCTTTCAAGGAAAGAAGGCTATGTTATAGAAACTGATCTAGCTCCCTTGAAGCCCTTTGTACTAAGCAAGATGATGTAAACAGAGATCCTAGCCCTCAGTGAGGTTGTACTTGAAGCAGATAGAAACTATTATTTCTGTAAAACAGATAACATATTGCAGTCTGAGGAAATAGTAAATCAGTGTCCCGCAAGGCAGAGCCAGTCTAGATTAAAGCTGAGGCTCCACAGCCGAGACAGGGTGTGGACAGCTCTGATGACTGGGAGAGAACTAGTTTATATGCGTTGAAAAAAAGGTTAGGCACAATTTTAAACAGGAAATGGAAACTTTGTAACTTCATTTGAATTGCAATATGAAGTCTGATCATTAAATCCAACCACCACTGCTTAAGATGTGCAAAATAAAAGTAGTACTCACACACACAAACACACACATACATTTTATATCGTAACATTCTCTATGGAGTTTTAGCCTTTGAAATACAGTATTTGGGAGAAAAAAAAAATGTTCAACTCTCCCAGTATGTAAAACTTTCTTGTGATTCTTCCCATTTCCAATTAGAATTGTCAATCACCACAGCAGCCTCTGGATAGGTTTCCCTGAGATTCTAGATGACACAGTTTGGTTGATGTGGAGCACTTAAGAATAATAACCCCTAAAGCTCTACTGCCCAGGGTTTCAGGCTGGCCTCTTTTCTGTGTAGGATAACTGTGTCAGAATTCCTGACTCTCCACTGAATATATTGTTCAGTCCTTCT
>JADRCD010076827.1:0-36867 GCA_019843815.1 Montemys delectorum | reverse complement strand
GAGAGAGAGAGAGAGAGAGAGACAGAGAGACAGAGAGACAGAGAGACAGAGAGAGAGAAAGAGAGAGTTTGAGTGCATAGAGGTCATGTGGTGTATATGGTGGTCAGGGAACTACTTTGGGGAGTTCTTTTCTTCTACAGAGAATTCCATGGATCAAATATGGGGATGTCATCAGGCTTTGTATGGCCAGTGCTCTTACACTCTGAGATATTTCAAAAGTACAATTTTTGGTTGTTTAACCCTAATATCTCTAAGTCACCACTTAAGTCTGCCATTATGGACCCGAAAGAGTTGACAGACACTAAATCATCTCAACTGTGTAAGAAAAGTTCCAAGGATGCAGTGTAGCTTCTATAATAACCATCTGCTCTCTCTTGCCATGGGAGATTCCAAGTATTTCTAGCCCCACCCCACCCCCACACGCACACTCTTGGAGAACACAGGAAGTGAGGTGGAGGAGCAGCAATGTTGAAGAAAGTGGTCCTGGAGTCCCAGTGCAGGCTTATGATGTCTCAGCTTTCTACAGGAATGACTCTGAAGAAGTCAGCTGACTTATTTAAGGGCACTGAATAACTAACTCTGGACCTATGCTCTAAATACATCATTAATGCACTTACAGAATATGGAAACAATGAGCACTTAGAAGGACCTGGGTTTTAGCTTTCCACAAAGCATGAATCTGGGAGATGGGGAGATATGAGAGAAAACACCAACACAGTCTCTTGTGACTTCATGTAAGTTCCATCATTCACAAATCCCTTGACCACAGAAATCAGAAGAGTTATATCTTTACAAGAATGCTGTGAAGGTTTAATATAATACACAAGTAGCTTTTATTCAACCATGGCTGACCTGGAACAAACCATATAGACCCATTTAGCCTCAAAATCATACATAGTGCCTGAGTCTGTTTCCCAAGTGCTGGTATATTAAATGGGAGAATCAGCACATGCAGCTTCAAATAAAATTTTAACCATAACCTGGCAAACTGATTGTAAGTTGCATTCAACATCCAACATTATTATTTCCAGAGAAAGACTCCAATTTTTGCTTAACATATAAATCTGAGTAAAACACTGAATCTTCAATCCTGTGTTTTCAGGAGGTCATCAAGAATGTGTCACCTACTTCCAAAGTTTGTACTCACTGTAATCAGGACTATAGGCAGAAGCTTGTAGATTTCAAGAGAACATTTTTCTGGAGCCTTTAGCCTCCAGGAGCTTCTCTAATACACAAACCAGACTAGATTTTTCTATCCGATCATGTCAAAGACTACATAGGTTTTGAAGGAAAGGAAAGGGAAGGTTCCTGAGCAAAAGTGAGAAAGTAGCACATCTACATCACTGAGCCATTTCTGCTCCAGAAAACCCTCAATTCTAGGAGGCTTATTGTCACACTGCCCACAAAAATATTAATGACACTGAGACCTTGCATCCTTATCTCTGCTGAGAGGGTGTGATCCTTACCACAGAGGCTAACCACATGCAGAGGGCACACGTCTTTGTATTTTCCACATATTGTTTACCTTCTCTAACATCATCAAAGACTGTGAGCAAGAAGTCCAGAGCTGTTTGGTCATTATTGTGACCATAGCATCAGCAGGATATGAGGGGTAATCAGTGAACCTGATGAAGGAGGAGGGTAGTTAACTGAAAGTGAACCCAGAGTTGAAGTTTCTTTGTTTGGACACATATAGGAGCATGCCCATAACTGTAAAGCCAAAGAACAGCAGCTTCCTTTATGCTCTGTACACCTGAGCTCTGAATTTATAGAAGAGTGTAAACTGTTGAGGAGCACAATGAGCATTGAAAGATTTAGTAACTGAAGATGGAATGGAAGTGATTGACATTTCAGTTTTGTTTTGTTTTTTTAACCAAAGTGAAGCAAAACTAAACTAAACAAAACAAAACCTAGGAACTACTGACCTCAGATGACCAGATAATAAAACAGTGAAGTGAAAAATGTGAAGAAATATTTTTTTTTTAGTTTTACCTTCTAAATTCATTTTTGTGAAAAAGCAAACAACAAAAATCATACATAAACATACACGTGTGTGTGTGTGTGTGTGTGTGTGTGTGTGTGTGTATTCATTTCCCTTGGCTGCTTTGCAGTAAAAGCCTTTAGTTATCAAACCACAACTGCCCACTCCTTTCTGTTGATGCATACACAAACTGAACCCCACATTCAAACCTTCCAGTCAGACCCTCAGACCTCAGTGCCATCATTGCACAGCTTCAAGCTGTTCTTCCTGTCCCAGGCAGAAGTGAGAGACAATTGGAGTAGCCACCAGCCCACAGGAAAGGGCTGATCACTTGCTTTACTAGGAGGACTGGCTCATCATGGCCAGTGTCCCACCTCTTGTTGCTTTTGTCTTTTAAGGTGGAGCTTTTACCACCATGAAATACAATAAATTTCACGTCTTAAGAAAACCCCAAACAGCTCTATTATGAGATTTCCTGTGCTTGTTTCCACCCTGGGCATTTATACTCACAGCTATTCTAACACTCTGTCTGACTACACACATAGTCCTAGATATGCTCAAGCACTGAGAGCAAGTAAATGGGGAAGATGCTTTAGGAATGTAGTAAACATGATTAAAGGGGCACACATAAATGTTTCCTATGGATATCTGGGCTCTTCAATACCCAGTGATACGATTCACTCTTGGAGAAGACAGTTAGGCAACAATCCTAACATTGCCTTTTCAGTCCCTGTTTTCACACTGGATCATACTTCAGAGTAGAGCCTCTAATCCAACATGACCGCATCCTGTGTGGGGAGTCTGCAGGCTCAGCTCATCCTCTTTAAAGGACTCTTTATTTTTAAGTTTATTTCTTTGAAAATGCTAGGTGGTATCATATAGTTCAGGATGGCCAGAATGACTAGAGACTAGGTAGTTAAGACACCCCTGAAACACTTGATCTTACTCCATCTAACTTGTGAGTTCTCCAATTAGAGCATGATCTACCAAAACAAGTCCTTGTGTGATTCTTTTACTGTTGATTGTGCATTCATTTTTATTTTGATGAGAAACTTTATCCTAGCTCATTGTCCAACAAGCTTAGGGATCCCACTATTAAAACAGGCAAACCTATCTGTGATTCAACTTTTACCTTAGGCCTTTAGAGCAAACAACTCTCAATTATTGTAAGTAAGACATAAGAATCTAATAGCACAATTGTCAAATAATCTCAATTATCATTTATAGACCTGAGAAGAATATGGAGTAGCCCTATTTCTAAGGACTAGTCTTCAATAGAACCCAGTTTGATTCCCAAAATCCACATTTAAACACTCAATGACTTTTTAGTCTAAGGACATTTTTTATAGTGTGTTTTCATTTCAATTCACCATAAATTAGATCACCTGATGTTAGAGCCAGCATTTCTAGGGTTCAATCATGTGCTATAAACAGCTGCTCCCAAGAAACGTAAAGGTTTTCAATGCCACACTGGGACTACTGTGGGGCCCAGCCTTGTGGACTGAACAATCACTTGGTTGTCATCTCCCCCAGTGTAAGGAGCAGGTCTGCACCAAGACATGCTCCACCTTGTAATAGGAAATGTTTGGAAGTTGTTTTGAAATAAGTTGTTTGCAGTGATCTATTTTGATGTATTAGTTATCTAGAATAATATATGAAAGATGTTTTGCCAAAATGAGAAATATTAGAAGTATATACTTGTGCAGAAAATTTTCCATAAGAGAAGTAAATAACGAGAAAATAACCCGACTCGAGTGGTTATCTGAACCCAGCTCCAGAATGATGTCAAAAATAGTTTAAAGAGACAGCGTGGAGATGAACTGTCATCTCCGCCTCAGTAGCAATGGCTGCCTAAAGTGATCCTCCAAGCCAGAACCTCCAACTCCAGCTCCGGCACCTCCCTTAGTCCTTAAATGTTCCATTCTGAGCCTATCTCAGTAGGCCACGTGGTGCATGCAGATAGGCTACTAAACGCAGAAGCAAGCCAGGCCAGCAAGCACAACCAAATAAGGACTTGTTTATCAGGGCAGTGTTCCTGAAAGGAGCAGAAGACAGCGCCATCTTAGGGCTCAGCCCAGGGACTCTCCACACCAGTGAGAGACAAAGCCTATGAAACTACTCCAAATGTTGAGACATGCACACTCATCTACACCAGTCATATCCGAATTATTGAGGGTAAAAGCCTGATTAAGGATGAGAGGCGTTATGGATCCAAAAGGAGTTCTGTGCCTCCTGGGTATTCAGACAGTCGCTGGCATCTCCTAACTCAGACATGTTCCAGAACAGTCTTTCCAATCGTCAACATACCCTCTTATTTAGGCATAAAGGTACCCCAAGAAATGATTCGTTAATGGCTAAGATTGGGCATTGTTTCCTGACCAGCACAACATTCCAATATATCCTAATTTAATTCCAAGCTGTCCTTAGATTGGAATTTCTCTCAAGGAATCTGCCTTATCAGATAGAATGTCCTCAGAGTTAGCAACAGAGATCAGGCACCATGCTTACTATTAACATAGTTAGAATTCTCAGGGCAGTCCTGCAGAAGAAAGAACTGTTTTACATACTAGAGAATAATCGAAGGGCTTTGCTCACACATTAGCTAGAATCAGAACTTCCAGGTGCTTGCCTCCAGTTAGACCCAGAGAATTAGCAGGAAATGCCAGATCGGACTCTCCTAGTCTTTGCCTCCAGTAGAACCAGGGAATTAGCATAGGAATACCAAATTAGACCCAGCAGGGAGGGCACCATTGCTCTTCTGCCTGCTTCACATCTGGCTACCAGAACTTACCGACCTTGAGGTGGTCAATTGCCTACTTGACTCCAGTCTTGCTCTCTGATCCTATTGACCTTGCTGTAACTCCCACCCGCCTACATGACTCTTGTCATCTGCCCTGCTTGCTGTATGCTATTTAAGCCTGAATTTCACCTTGTACAAATACATTCAGATTCACCACAGCCTTGTGTTGAGTCTGTTTGTCATCCGCCAACTTATTGCCCACCTGACCAGAACTCTCATCCCATGGAAATTGGGGTCCCCGCCACGAACCCAGTCCATGGCAACAAGCCATGAGGACCAAGCAAATAAGTGGGTCCTCCACTCCCCATTGTAATTCAGGGGTTATTAACCATAAAGCATGTGCAGAACTCATAGATCCTTATATATGTTGTCTTAGGGTTACTAGTTTAAATACAAATGGCCTGGTCAGGTTCCGTATCCCCAATGTAGTATGTCATAGCTAAAGTCATAGCCATTGAGTCTTGGGTGCCTTTCTATTATCCCAGGTCTCTGTCTCATCCTGCACACTGAATGGAATATTGGAGAGAATGGTTTTTTTCATTTCACATGTTACTACTGGATGCTAAAGAAATATGGAACAAGAATTTAGGTGACAGTTCAAAGCAGAAAACACAGAGAAACTCTCTTTCTGGCTTGCTCCATGTTTTAGGTCTAGCTATTTCTTTTCCTCTTTTCTTTCTCTTTTTTCAACATTTTATATAATTCTTCACCACTCTCTCCACTCCTCCAACTCACACCCTCACAAGCCCCTCCCTCCATTAATCCTTCCCCTTTTAGTCAGAGAAAGGGAAACCCTCCATGGGTAAGAACCTGCATTGGTACCTCCAATTATAGCAGGCACATCCTCTCTCTCTAAGGCCAGACAAGGCAGTCCTTATTGGGGAAGGAGACCCAAAATTAAGCAACAAAATAGCAACAGCCTCTGCTCCAATTCTTGGGGGACCCATATCAAAACCAAGCTGCACATTTGTTAAAAATGTGTAGGGATCCTAGGTCTAGCTATTGCATGCTCTTTGGTTGATGGTTTAGTCTGTGTGAGACCCCATGGGTCCGAGTTACTTGATTATGTCAGTCTTAATGGTGGCCTTGACCCTTCAAGGTCCCTCATTCTATTGCCCATTCTTCCATAAGATTCCCTAAGACTTACCTAATATTTGACTGTGAGGATTCTGTATGTGTTTCCATCAGCTGGTCGACAAAGACCCTCAGAAGATAGTTATGCTAGGCTCCAGTCTGCAAGGATAACAATATCATTAATAATGTTAGGGTTTGGCTCTTTCCCATGGATTGGGTCTCAACATGTGGCAGTCATTGGCTGGACATTTCCCCCCATCTCAGTTCCATCTTTATTTCTACCTAGATTGTAGCTGGACAAACTTTGGATCAAAGGTATTGTGGGTAGGTTAGTGTCCATTTCTCTCCAGTGGAAATCCCATCTTCCTGCAGGAATTAGTAGCTTCACTCTGCATATCCCCAGTTGTTAGGAGGCTCAACTAGGGTCATCCTAATAAACACACAGATGTTTTCCCCATCACAAGTCTAGGGTCTATTCCCAGAGATCCCCTCCAATTGATTTCCTTTCTCTCTCCTAGCCCTTTCCTACACCCCCTTACCATACAAGATCCTCATCCCCATTAACCTCCTCACTCACTTTCTATCTAATTTCCTCCATTCATCTACCTCTGGTAGATAGATAGATAGATAGATAGATAGATAGATAGATAGATAGATTTTCATTTTTTTTCTTTTTATTAGATATTTTCTTTATTTACATGTCATATGATATCTCCTCTCCTGGTTACCCCTGCAAAAAATATCAAAAACAAAAACAAAAACAAAAAATAAACCCTGTTTCCTCGCCCTCCCCCTGCTAACCAATCCACCCTCTCCCACTTCCTGGCCCTGGCATTCCCCTATACTGGGGCATAGAACCTTCACAGGGCCAAGGGCCTCTCCTCTCATCGATGACCAACTAGTCCATCCTCTGCTATATATATATGCTACTGGAGCCATGAGTCCCACCATGTGTGCTCTTTGGTTGATGGTTTAGTCCCCTGGGAGCTCTGGGGGTACTGGGTCAGTTCATATTGTTGTTCATCCTAAGGGGCTGCAAACCCTTCAACTCCTTGGGTCCTTTCTCTAGTTCCTTCATTGAGGATCTGGTATATATTTTATTTCCTGTTCTGAGTGAAATACAAGCATCTTCACTTGAGTCTGCCTTGGGAATTAGTTTCTTTGAATCTGTGGATTGTAGCATGGGCATCATCTAATTTATTACTAATGCCCACCTGTAAGTGAGTGCATACCATGTGTGTCTTTCTGATTCTGAGTTAATTTTTCAGGATGATATTTTCTAGTTCTAATAATTTATTGCACATCTCATGGTCTTTTGTTATTAATAGCTGAATGGTATTCCTTTGTGTAGACATACCACAATTTCTTCATCTGTTCTTCAGCTGAGGTGCATCTAAGTTGTTTCCTGTTTCTGGTTATTTTGAATAAAGCTGCTATGAACATATTGAGCAGATGTCCTTGTGAAGTGTTGGAGCATCTTTTAAGTATAACTGGATCTTGTAGTAGAAGTTTTCCCAATTTCCTGAAAATTTGCCAAATTGATTTCCAGGGTAGTTGTACAAATTTGCATTCCAGATACCACTGGAGGAGTGTTCTTCATGCTCTATATCCTTGCCAGCATGTACTGTCCCTTAAGATTTTATCTTAGCCAATTTGATGGGTATAAGACATATCAGAGTAGTCATCTGCCTTTCCCAGATGTCTAAGGTTGTTAAGCATTTCTTTAAATGTTTCTCAGCCATTAAAGATTCATCTGTTTAGAATTCTGTTTTTCTACTCCAATTTCAATTGGTTATTTGGATTGTGGGTGTCTAACTTCTTGAGTTTTTATATATTTTGGATATTATTCCTCTGTCAGATGTAAGGTAGTTGAAGATCTTTCCCAATCTGTAGGCTCTTATTTTGTCCTACTGACAGGATCCTTTGCCTTATCAAATTTTTCAGTTTCTTTAGGTCCCATTTATTAATTGTTGATCTTAGCGCCTGAGCTAAATGAATAAAGCTGCTATGAACATAGTTGAGCAGATGTCCTTCTGATGTGTTGGAGCATCTTTTAAGTATAGGCCCAGGAGTGGTATAGCTGGATCTTGTAGTAGAAGTTTTCCCAGTTTCCTGAAAAATTGCCAAATTAATTTGCAGAGTGGTTGTACAACTTTGCATTCCAGCTACCTCTTCAGGATGTTGTCTCTTGTACCAATAAGTTCAAGGCTATTCTTAACTTTCTGTTCTTTTAAATTTTGTGTTTCTAGTTTTATGTTGATGCACTTGAAGTTGAGTTTTGTGCTGAGTGATAAACATGGATTTATTTGCTTTCTTCTACTTGCAGACATCCAGTTAGACCAGCACCATTTGTTGAAGGTGCTCTCCCATTTTCATTGTATATGGTTTTGCCTTCTTCATCAAAAATTAAGTGTCTGTAGGTATGTGGGTTTAATTATGCATCTTTGATTTGATTCCATTGATCAACCTATCTGTTTCTGTATCAATACTATGCAGATTTTATTTCTATACCTCTGTAGTACAGCTTGAACTCAGGCTTGGTGATACCTCCAGAAGTTCTTTTATTGTATAGGATTGTTTTAGCTATCCTGTACTTCATGGGTTTTTTGTTTTTCTATACAAAGTTAAGGATTACTCTTTCAAGGTATGTAAATAATTTTTGTTTGAATTTTGATGTGAATTGCATTGAATTTATAGATTGATTTTGGTAAGATAGCCATTTTCCCTATGTTAATCCCATCATTCAATGGGTGGCACCCACTACAACTTTCATGACTTCATCTTTAAAAATATTTCCAATAATTTAAAATTCCAAGTGCTTTTCAGATATTCAAAGTCCTGGATATTGGCTACTGTTTGATAAGAACTATGTTACACACTTTCTTAATTGAAGAAGGAATGTTCATTACCTAGAAAAATATTTCTAAGTAAAACCCAAATCCAGTCATATCAATCCATGTTCTACAGTAGTATCAGGCTTCCAAACCTCACCCATGATCTTCTGGATACAAAGGAACTATGCACTCTTGCCACAGACCACCATGTTAGGTATGGGAGTCTCTGGAATGAGGGTCCTCTAAGCTAGGTAGATAAGGATTTGGCAGTGATAAAAAGAATCAAACACAGGGGAAGTTTTAACCTGAGTGTATTTTGAAGCTCTCAAGACAGGGATTTTATACATTAAAAAAACAACATTAAAACTCTTAGAAACAGTATCAAGCAAAACAATCAGAAATACCAACAAAAAGCACAGTAAAGCACAGAAATCATCCAAGCCTTACAGCTCCGAAACTATGTATTCAGTGAATCAAAAGCAGAACAGGTAATATCATTATTAATATAAATCATCAAAATATAACAATTCTAAAAGGATGTATTCAGTGGGGTGGACATCCAAAGTAAGTGGCATATTTCTAAGACCAGGTTAATAAATCTTTAAGGTCAGTGCTCTTAACCAATGAGCTAACTCTCTAGCCTCATATGGTCAATTATTACTTAACATCTAATGCTTGATTTTTTATTAATCTTCAATGCATAATTTTAAACTATTTTAATTCTTTCTAATTAAGACATTTTTTTACCATATACTTCCAATGGCATACATTTAGCCATATGACATTTTATTATTGGGAAAGTTTTTATCTGTCATAATGCTATTGTATAACTTTATAAATGATTATTAAAGTAACACATTGGTTTCCCCAGAGATAAGGTCATATTAGTGACCCCCATGTCAAGGGACAGTTTCTTACCCATTATTTTCACTTACAATCTTGGACAAGGCTACCAGAAACATGTAAATAAGAAAAGGAATAATAGAAAACAAAACAGATAGATTGCCATGAGAACTACAGCTCAATTTTTTTTCTCCCACAAAGAGTTCCACAACTGGTACCAGGAGGCCTCCCCCTTTTGAGGTCAATCTCCTCAGTCTGTGGAACTTGTCACACTGATGTTACTTATTATTGCAAAGTGGTTTTCAAATGGATTCTTCAAGGCCCATTCCTCCTATGAGTGTTCCTGAGCAACCCTACTCTCTCTCCACAAGGAAATCTACTCTGACAGATGTCATGAGAGTCTTCTGTAGGTGGACACAGCTTCTCTGGTTCAAGTAATGGCCATGATTAAGTCCAAACCAGAGCTTTCAGCTACACGTTTTACTTCTAGGTAGATACTGGATGCATACCTGTAATCTTGGCTCTCAGAAAGTCATTGAAGAAGGATCAGTAAATCAAATCCATTCTCTTTTGTAGAGAAATTTGAAACTACGTTGGCCTATGAAATCATGACCCCACAAAAGCAAAAACACACAAACCAATTGTAAGCTACATACAATAAGCAAATAAACACTATTTTCTTTAATCCACAAAGTGTATACTTCTCAATAGTGCACCCGTAAGAAATTAAAACACACTTAGAAAAATAGCAGAAATCTAAAAATTTTATCAGAAAGCACAATATATTAAATTTACCCAAATTAATAGATAGAAATATCTATATTGCATTGTCTATTAAAGACAATTCTAAAGAATAAATATTCTCCCCAAAGCCATCTTCAAGCCACATCATTACTTGAAGACTGAAATTTAAAAATTAAAAAAAGAAATCATTCCAAAATCTAAACTTTTAAAACTACAAGAATGACTTCTATCATCCTGAGTGAGGTAGCCCACTCACAAAAGAACACACTGGTATGTACTCCCTGATATACTGATATTAGCCACAAAGAAATTCAGAGTACCCATGAGATGACTCACAGACCATATGAAACCCAAGAAGAAAGAAGATCACAACAAAGTGTGGATGCAGTCCTACTCAGAAAGGGGAAGAAAATAATCTCTAGGAAGTAGAAGGAAAGAGGGATCTGGGAGTGAGAGAGGAGGGGGAGGGAAAAAGGAATGTCAGTTTAGATATAGGAGATGGGAGAGAAGTACAGAGGATCAGGAATTTGAAAGTCAAAACTCCAAATAAGCACTAAACACCAGTGTTTTCTCCATGTCATAAAACCTAAATGGTTGGGTAAGACAGAACATACTGTTAATCAAAGCACTTGGGAGGCAGAGGCAGGCTGACTTCTGTGAGCTTGATAACAATCTGGTTAACGTAGTGAATTCAGGCTAGCAAAGGCTATACAGGAAGACCTTGCCTCAAGAAAACAAACAAACAAGCAAGCAAATGAATATATGCATACAAACATGCATACATACATACACACATTACAAAAATAAATATGTTTTTAAGAGGCATATATGGATTTTTAATTATAACCTGTAAGAGAATTCATGGTCAGCCTAGGCTACACAGTGAATTCCAGTTTAAGAACAAGTGTAAGACTCTGTCTCACAAAACAATTTAAAACTGTTTAAATGGAAGTAACAGAAGAGGAAGAAAAGAAAATACAGAGCAATGAGATTCAAATATAAAAATAAAGCACTGTTTTTACATATATTATCCAAAGCAATAGACAGAGTGAAGAAATGTCACAACCCACTTGTAGGGATTGTGTGTAGATGGTACCCATGAAGTTACAGAATCTTTGTTGTTTTGCTTAGTTTGTCCAAGACTGATCCCATAGACTCTCCTTCATAGATGGGAGCCACTCATGGGGCTGCAAAGGAAGCTATTGTCTCTCCGCAGCTTCTGGAGGAGAGGAAGTCACTGTCTTCAGTGATGTGGCCTTTCCTAAATCATTGAGACACCAGTGGATCCTTCACACAACTCACCTGTGAGTAACCAAGGTTAAATCCAGTGGGTCGCAAAAACAAAAACAAAACCCACAAAAAAGACATGATAGAGGGATGAAGACTTCACAGGCATTGGGTTGATGGGTAGGTAGTGATCAGAAGCAGGGAAAATAAGTATGACCAGAATGTATTAAACAGATACCAGGAACTGTCAAAGAATAAATTATTTTCATATAAATACATATTCCAAGTAGACAGAGCTATATAAAATGGATAAGAAATATAACAAGAACAAATGTTATATCTCTACTTGTAGAAGTTTATTTAACACTCAAACAACAGTGAAAGAATTTTTATCTATGGATATGGATTTAACGTAGAAAGGGTAGTTTGAGGCAATATCACTTTATCTAAATAATAGTATCCAGTTCACCCCATGAGAACATAATTTGTCAATCCATGGGTTTTGACCAGATTCACAATACCAGATATGAAAACTCTTCTGTGTAGTAGGCCTCTTGACAATCAGAAAATCTTTTTTACTTCAATAAATGTCATATTATTATTACACAAGGAGGCACATCTTGGCTGGGATGCTGGAATTCTAGACATCATGGCATGTAGCTGCATAAGTACGTTGGTAGATTTCTCCCTCCTTAGCCTATATGTCACCTTCTGTCTCTTTGTACACAAGCCAGTAGCAGGAGAGATTCTAGGTGTATTCCAAACTGATTTCTCTATGTGCTACAACCAAGCTGTTCAGCACTAGACTTGTATAGTATTGTTCTGATGAGAAATCAGTGGCAAAAGCAATATTCTGTGTTGCTTTGGGGATCTCTGGAATCTGACCAACATCTGGCCATGGGACTTTTCTTTGATGACTAGTGGTTTTTGGAACTGTCTTATCAACCATCAAAAAGTACCTCTGTTCAACTATAACTGACAATACTGAGACTGGACAAGTTTCAGACTTTCAACTCTCAGTCTTGTATAGGGAAGTTTCATGGGCCATTAACCCCTGCTTGGAAACTATTGGCTACTGATAAATGCAGGGAGGAGGGGTCATCATTGTTTTCACTTGGGTCCGTACCAGTAACCACAACAGCCTCAATGGATAAAAGCTCTCCACCTATGCTTTGTATGAATATAGGGATTGACCTAACTGGGGCAGTGAGCAAATGAAGAAAACACAGACACATGGATGGATACAGAAAATCTATGATGGAGTGATATGGGCTCACTGAAACAAGAACCATTTACAAAGATTAAATTAGTGTTTTCCTATAGAGTCTCACTGGGTATACAAACCACATTTAAGGCCAGACTCCATTCCCTACACTAGAAGGCCCAAAATGAATTCAATGGCACTTTTGAAGTCAAACGTCAGGAATTTTCTTTTCTTCCTTTTAGGTCTTTTGGTTATACAATATAGTTTCTACTTTTGTGGATATGAGGTTTCTGTGTGTGCAATTATGTTTGTCTCTGTGTCTACTTGTGTTTCTTAAGCTTTTTCTTTGTTTTGTTTTTCTTCTGTTTGTTTTGACCAATTTGGATTATTTTACTTTTTATTATTATTATTATTATTATTATTATTATTATTATTATTATTATTTTAACATTATTTTCAATGTCAGTTTGTACCCTAAAGAGAGAAAAAATGAAAGGATATTGATTTGAGAAGTTGAGGGAAGTGAGAAGGAACTGAGAAGTGTAGACAGGACCATAATATGTATACATAGTATTATAAAATTTCTTTGCAATATAATTATTTAAAATAGAATAAATCATCTTTGAAAAGTAAAGCCAATTTTAAGTTCCCAGCACATTGATAAGCACACAGAATGTATTCAGTGGATTTCTATTATAATATTTTAAAAAGAGGAAGGAGTATGCTACTCTTAAGAGGAAATAAGTTTAGTTACCAACACTTCATTGGTTCACTATGGAAGATTCTATGAGTTTCTTGAAGTAGCTTGGCAACTAGTCATGAAGTCTGAAATTATATTTTACAATAAACAAAAGCTTTTTAAACATGATAAATTATTATACATGTAAAAATGACAAAAAGTAACTAACCAACAAATGAAAACATACAATTGCAAATTAGTTATTGATTGTGCTGTGAAAGCCATGGGATATAGAAATATTCTAGTGATGATGTGATATGTGCACTATTGATAATGTTCTCTATGTGGATCTGTGTCATTCAGGAAACAAATGAATGAATCATAGGGGTCTTGAAGCAAGCTGCCATATGTACCAGGAAGGAAGATAGCTTATTCTTTGTTGAACAAGATTTCAGAAGAATTTCACACAATGCACTGAGCTTTAAGCCAAACTTTTAGTTAGTAACTAGTCCCAAATAATCACATAAAACAAACACAGAAGATAATGTATGCTTTTTCACCTTTCCCTTGCACTGCACACTGAAGCAGGGACTTTGTTCATTCTATTTTCACAGGCACAGAAATGTCTTTTACCACAGTCATTATCATGTAGACTCCTTACACTACAATATGTACAGTATCCTGTATTCTTCACTGATTTTATTACCACTAAATCAATATAAAACAAAATATGATAGTTATTAAAATTTGAAGCTTATATAGTAGAACGTCATGATATTTGAAACAAAGTTTATTGACTAAAATTTATAGAATATAGAATTAAGTAAATTTATATCACTAAAATATTTTTATTTTCCCTAAACTCCTAAAATGTTGTCTTGAGCCAGTGACTTGAGTGGGCTGAGACTGTTGACACCAAACCTGACCATTGGAGTTTAGCACATAGATGTCTCATAACTAAAGGAAAGGCCTAACTCCTTTCAGCTGACCACTAAATGCTTTTGTGCTGTGACCTGTGCATATACATGCACAATCCACACAAAAATTCATAAACATAGTAACAACAAAAATTTAATTGTCTCTGATAACAACACAACACATTATGGTTTCAATATCATTAACTATGCTCAGCAAGCGGAATTATTCTTTTAGCAATGCTGAAACAATAAGCGATTAATTTATACTGAAGTTGAAGTTCTATGATACTGTGTGCCGTGATGACAGATTAAAAAGAAGAAATAAATGTCTGTGGCATCCAGTACAAGGTTTCATGTCCCTGGTTTATAAAGAAAAAAAAAGGAGATGTGTGATAAGCCTACAAATGATGGTTTTAGGATACAACTTGTTTGTTTTCCTTTTGATTTCTGCACCTCAGAGCTAAGAGGTCTTCATTGAAACATGGTGAACGACAGACTTCCCTTTATTCAACACAGGGCAATCTCTACTGTTTGGTTTATTAATTGCCACAATTACTTTCCTGTGAAAAATAATTTTTAAAACATTGAATAGAAAATAAGAAAAGAAAAGGTCACACATACCTATAAAACTCAGTATTTGGGAGTAAACAAGGGGATAAGGTTTTGGTTGCCTGAATGAGTAGGATTACAAACCAGGTCAGACTCACATTTTCAACAAGAACTTGATCAAATATTACCTAATAATTAAAACTGCATTCAATACATTTGAGAAATGGGATGAAGACAATTATTTTATTAAAAAGGGTTCAGTAGAGGTAAGATTCTCAAAGGATTAGCAGAGCGTGGTAGCCAGTCTTTCTCCTAATATACAGGGCAAGATGAATAGTGAATCCATGGACAGTGATCATTCAAACCCTAAATAATTAATGTGGACAGATGCACAGGTACACAATTGTAGCTTCAGCATTTGCAAGGCAAGGCAGGAGGATCAGGAGTTCAAGACTGGCTTGGTCCAGTGATTTTGAACCAAGCTAGCATAGCTATAATATGTATCAAAGAAGAGGAAGCAGGGGTGAAATCTACAGAACTCAGATGGCAAAGGGAAAATCTTCAGCAGAAGACAATTTTATTGAGTCCTAGATATAAGTCAAGGGAAACAGTCTGTTTAGATTTACCATAGGAGTGAAAAAAAAAAGGTAAATGGCCAAGTGGGCGATGAATTATAGACAAAACAGGTAAAATACAATAGGATTGAGTATACACATTAGCCAGCCATGAGAAATGATGCAGTTGATAAAGCATTGTGATGATCATGAGCAAAGAGGAAACGGATCACTAACTATTCGCAAATACACAGGAATCACATCATCTGAACCATTACCTCTTGACTCTACCTTACATAGTGATGCCCACCTACACCTCTACCAAGAACCACAAGACAGGCTCACTGCTGCTCACTAGGTTCTTTAGCAGCTACCACTGTAACAAATATAGAAATTATTGCATCCTCCCATTTGAGGAAATGCTTGAGGAACCCACAGAAATCTTCAGACCACCAGGTTTCCTTACTGAAGTCTCAGGTCTGGCTTTAGTTACAAGACCACCACCTGGGAATAGTTCTGTAGCATAGTTAAGGTCTATGAGGATCTCTTAACCTAGATGAAGGTATGATATCAGCTTCTGATATCTCACTTCAAATGTTATCTGCTGCCCATATCTCACTCTGTGTGGTCCTGTAGGCTATAAACAATTTTGTTAACTCTGTATCCCATCATATTGGTAAGCACTGGCAACTCTGGCCACTGTAAGGTATAAGCAGGAGGATCAGGGCTAGCCTCTTTGCAATAACACTTCTGAAAAAAAAACTTTGTATATTTTTCTACTTTTACATAGAAAAATAAGTTAATAACAATAATAATTTGTATGATATGAACATATTAATACATCTGAAAAAGTATAATCTATTCCTTGATCACCTCTGTGACAGCCTTCTTGAGAATATTATTTGAGAGAAGAGGAATTTATTTTTTTCTTTGATTTGAAATCTTGCTGTCCACTCTAACAGGGCCACATTTAGATTAGAAGTGAGCCAGACCTGCCAAATTCTCAGGCACTGAATGGAAGAAAGATTGCAGAGAAACTTACTATTGTGGATGCAATTCCTCAGATAGTTTCTATACCAGTGAAAAGACGCTCAGTGAATGCCACCATGAGCAATGACAGCAACAACAGTACAATCAACCTGTAAGGCTTCACACATTAGGATTATCAAATAACATTTAAAATAAGTATGTTTGGTATTTTTCAAGAACAAAAGAAAAGGACAGTCTCACATGCCTGTTGTGCCAGCCATTGACAGATGAAAACACAAGTTCAAGTGTAGCCTGGCTGAGATGAATACCCATCTCAAAACAACAACAAAAACTAAAAGTTTAAAATATTTTGAAAGATATAAAGGACAATTCAGCATATAACTAACTATGAACACTATTTAAGACAAACACAGAATCATTTGGGGGAAACCAGTATTCATTGTTTCCAAAACCATCAATACACAGGGGAATTGATAAGTGTGTTATATGAAAGCTGAGAGGTTGAATCTGAGCATTAAAGGATCAAATGGAGGTGTGAAATGAAAGATAAAGGACAGGAGAGAATAAAAACATAGATTAATCAAAACAAAAGGTCTATGAAAAAGCCTTGTGGAAATGTAATATTAGTAAGCTCATAGTTGATAACACAAAACAGACTCATTTTCTTTAGTAGATTGTTTTGTTTCTGTTTCTTGAATGTCTTACCCTATTTTTCATTTTGTTAATTCATTTGATTACTTGTTTGATTTTCATATCTTGTGTTGTTTATGTTCCTCAAGAGAGACAAAGAGCATGAAACTCAGTGGATAGGAAAGTTGGAGAGGATTTGGGAGGATGTGGGGTTGGAAAACCTGATCACAATATATTTTATGAAAATATTATACCATCAGAGTAGAGCTGGTTGTGGGGTGCTGCACAGCTTTTATCTTAGCACTCAGGGTTAGAGTCAGGCAGATCTCTGAGACTGAGATCAACCTGGTCTAGAGAGTAAGTTCCAGCACACTCAGGACAACACAATAACTCTCTATTCAAAAACCTAAAAAATAAAAATGAATATATGGCTGTTAAGAAAAAATGAAACCACAGCAACATGAGCAATTAAATGAAAATTGAAATACAAGGCAGGGCTCACAGAGGTCTCTCACACAGCACTCTCTATTGCCTCTACACTTGCTTATTCAGTACAACTATAGGATAATACCCTACTGCTGAAGATACAACACACTGTGACACCAGGACTTAGAGATTTAATCGCAAATCAATCAGGAAACATTTGTCCTTTGACTAGCTTTCAGAAGGTCAGAAGGTACATTGCAGTCTTCTTGGAGGAGAAACGTTATCAAGGGCATTACTCCTACCATGCCCAGCTACATACATGCTAAGCAAGATATGCCTAGTAGTACCATTGTTAGGGGATAACTAATTACTTTCTTACTGGATTTGAAGCATCTACCACACCAGGGATGTCATGTTTTAAATTTTAATTAAATAAAAAACTCATGACTAGAGAGATCTTAAACCCTAAGGAGGAATCGTCTCTAAACCTTCTGTTACATGGTCATGGGGGAAATTGCATTATTAATCATTTATGTTTATTATCTAGACCTAGTTAGGATTTCAGTGCTGTAAGGACACCATGATCAAACACCTCTTATAAGGGACAACATTTAATTGGGATTGGCTTACAGGATCAGAGCTTCAGTACCTTATCAAGGTGGGAGGATAGCAGCATCCAGGCAGATGGGGGCTGGAAGAAGAACTAAAAGTTCTATATCTTGATCCATAGGCAGCCAAGTGAAGATTGACTTCCACATGGCTGAGAGAAGGGTCTTAAGGTCCACCCACACAATGACAAACTTTCTCCAACAAGGCCACATGTACTCCAACATGACCACACTTCCTAATAGTGCCACTCTCTAGGCTAAGCATATTCAAACCACTGTATTCCACTCCCTAGCCTCCATAGTCTTGTTTAAATACGTGAGTTTATGAGAGACATACTTAAACATAGCATAATGCAAAATGCATTTAGTCCCAACTTCAAAAGTCCCTATAGTCTACAGCAGTCTCAACAAGACAAAAAGTTCAAAGTTCAAAGTCTTTTCTCAGATTCAATCACTTAAAAATAATCCCCTTTAAAATCAAAATCAAACAACTGATCACATACCTCTAACATCACAGGACATTTAATATCTTTCCAAAATTCCATATGGAGGAAATATTAGAATAAAACAAGACGGGAAACCAGCTAGGCAACTCCACACTCTGCATCTCCATGTCTGATATCAAACGAGTCCAGATCTCTGACTCCTTTTACATCTTTGTTGACTACAACAAACTTCTTTACCTTGTCTGGTTCCACCCTCTGTCAGCAGCTTTCCTCAGATCACAGCTCTAAATTCCCTATCTGGGGTAGACTCATGAACTTCTGTGTTCCTCCAAAGGGTTTGCATCACTTCTGCAGCTCTGCCCTTTGAAGCTTTCTAGGTTGTGGTTGACGCCATTTCACTGCTGCTGTTGTTTTGGGTAGTCATCCCATGATACTGGCATCTCCAATATGCTGGGTACTTCTGCTGTAAAACTGGGTTTCAACAGTAGCCTCTTGTATTCTTTCTTTATGGTGTCAAACTCCAATTTCTTTGTATGACCCTCTAAGTTCTGGGCCATCAACTGCAACTGAGGCTACACCATTCCCAATGGCCTTTCCAGGTCTCTCACAATGCCAAGTCACAGCTGCTCTTCAGGATCCTTTCATACCTTCAAAACCAGGACTACTTGGATGATTCTAAGATATTACCAAGTCTAGCTGCAGCAAGAAGTACATCCTTGGCTCTCCAACACAGCTTCTTTGTGCTCTCAGAAAATACTTCCCAGAAGAATTCACCTCAGGGGTGCTGTTCTCTTCTTCATCACTCCTAATTCCTTAGGTCCAGCTAATGAGCATCAGTTGTCCCAGTATTTCCTGTTATGTTTTACCCTAAAGCCAATTCCATATGGCCAAAGCTGCCCTGTTTTCCTGCAAGCTGTGGCTGGAACATGCCTCTCTCCTTATTTTATTACTAGCTTTCTGATTTCCATCTCCCTCGCTGGCTAATCTTGGCTATCCTAAAACTTGCTCTTTCAATTGACCATGAACACAGGGGTCTGCATAGATTTGCCTCCCTGAATGTTGAGATTAAAGGCATGTACTGACATGCCTAGACTTAGGCTTTTCTAGACCTAGAACTTGCTCTGTCCTTGACTGGCCTTGATTCAAGATCTGCTTGCCTTTGTCTCCTGTGAGTGAATATGTTGTGTATCACTATGTCTGGGCCTAATCTTTACATAGTCACTGTTCCTCAAGTGTGTGTTTTCCAACCTCAAGATCTAGGTCATAAGTGTGTTCTCCATTTCTGTATTGTAGTTCATTCCAGAATAGAAGTACAAACTATTTTTTGTTCAAGGACAAGTACAACAGTAAGTTTAGCTGGGTGGGATCTGGCCCTTTGATAACCACTCCCTTAATCTCTTTAGCTCCTTGAACCAGAATTTAGCTCCACTTCTCTTCCTGGTGCCTCTCTATTATTACTTGAACCATACATTTTGATATTTTTTTCTTTCTTTTTCTTTTTTTGTTTTTTACTTTTTAAGCTTGCTCTGCTGGATCAGAATGTTCTTCATGAGACTATACCAGAGAACAAAATCTCTGCTGGGCCTTTTTGAGTCTTCCTTCATCAAAACAATTATATAAATCTCTTTAACTTAACTTCATGTAGACTTTATGAATAAGTGTAAAAAGCAGTCACATTCTTCACCGTCATATCTTCACCACCATACCACAAAACAGTCTCTAGGCCACATACTGAAATTCTTCTTCACTGAAAATTCTTGGGCAAAGTCTGCACATTTAAAATCACACTGAGTACCATATTCCTATGATGATAGCCCATTAAGTCTCACTTAGAACATTCCACTGCATTCCAAATCTACAGCCCCCAATTCTACATTTGTCCAAACAAAAACCTGGTCAGACCTTTCGCAACAAGGCTCTATAGCTTTTACCAACTTCTGTTTTAGTGTTTTTTTGCTGGAAATAAACACCATGACCAATGCAACTCTTATGAAAACAGTTAATTCAGTCTATAAAGGTCCAGAGGTTCAATCCTTTACTAACACAGGAGCATAGCCGCATCCAGGAAGATGTGATGCTGGAGGAGGAGCAGAAAGTTCTACATCTTGATCCAAAGGAAAACAGGAGAATATTGGCATCCACATGTCTAGAGTAAGGATCTCAAAGCCCACTCTCACATTGACTCACTTCCTTCAAACAGAGCACACCTTCTCTAAAAGTCCATACATCCTAATAAGCCATTCCCTAGGTCAAGCATATTCAAACTACAGTGCTGGGATACGCTCTATCTTGGTCAAAAAGTTTCATCCTCTGTGGGCATTAGTCAGTACTGAGAAACAGGAAGGGTCATAGTTCCAGTGGAAACAGAATATGTGCTCAGATCTATGGGACTATTGTCATAAACCTCTACCCAAACACAACCACCAAGACTCAAAGAATAGCATGGAAGGGAAAGTAGGAAGAATGTAAGAGCTACCTGTTGCAGAAAAGTTCTGTGAAATGCTGACATGTGGACATGACATAGCATGACATAGGTTATCTATATGTGACTATATAAGATCAAGACAGATCAACTCCTGCATAGATGTGAAGGGCCCTCTAGCTTAATGAATCACTACTGTTAAGTGTCAGATGCTTAAAAAAAGATATTCATTATTTTTTGAGGGTGTGTCCACTGGTAGTTTTCCTTGCCCCAGTAGGGATCCTACAATCATACATCTATGAACATCACTCATTAAGAAAACATGGCTTAGAGGGAAACACATTAGTGCACATGCAAGGGAGCTTGAGAGAGCAAGGAGGTGATAGATAGGATCTATATTTCATTCTGTATAAGTATGAAATTTTCAAGAAAATGAGATACTAATAATAAAATCAGTGAAGTTTGCTACCATGTCAGAAATGAACATAAATCTTAGAGTTTTTATACTACAACACCTTGAAATGCAAAGTAGATATACACATATATATTATATGAGCTTTATCTTAGGATTTTTGGAGCAAACAGGTATCCTACTGTGTTGTGCCTCTCTGCTGGGGCTGCCTGGAGTGCAGCCAGCACTAACCCCAAGGGAGGTAGAACAGTCTTTTTTTTTCCTGCCTTAATTCTAACATTTTAATTATCTTTATTCTTTAATCTTTCTTTACAGTCCAGTCATTATCCCTCTCCCAGTCTGCCCTCTGTCTGATCCTCATCCCATACATCCTCCCCTGTCTCCAGGAGGATGTCCCCACCCATTAGATCTACCCATTCCCTTAGGCCTCAAGTCTCTCAAGGGTTATGTGCATCTTTTCTCACTGAGTTCAGACTCAGTCCTCTGTTGTACACGTTTCAGTGGCCTCATATTAGCTGGCGTATCAAAACAAAGTCTTTAATTACAGTCCATAATCTGTGTTCTCCTTTGCCAAATCAGAAAAGAAATGAAAGGGATCTGGGACAAATGTTGTGGTTTCTGCTCCCAACAAGTTCAGGGCATCCTCCTGCCAGGCAGGTAAGAGAAGGCTCTGCCACTGAGAGGCAGAACTAGTCTGATTCTGAGTAAACACCAAAGCAGAGAAGGGCTGAAAAAGACCTTCTTCAGAAATTTATTTTCTGCTCATTACGACAAAGGTCTTCCCAGAGGATATCCTTAAAGAAGAGATGATCCTTGCTTGTTCACACTGATTTACTTGATGGTGGATGTGAATGCATGTACTTTATTTGTGGTGAACCAGGAATTAAATCACTCTTGTGGGAAGGAATGCCCAGGAGAGAAGAAGCTCCCAGTCTGAATGATAGGGGCTTATCTCTATACCTCATTAACAGGAAGAACTAAAACCATCAGGCACTGGGCTTTATTAGTTGGGAGACCTTCAATCATTGTTTTTATTTCTTTAGTGGTAATAGTGCTGTTTACATAGTTTACCTGCTATTCATTTAACTCTGGGAAGTTATATCTTTCTAGAAAATTGTCCATCTTCTTAAAATTTTCCCATTTTCAATAGTGCATGCTTTTGAAATAAGACATAATGGTTCTTTGAATTTCTTCAATGTCTCTTCTTATGTCTCCCTTTTCAGGTCTGATTGTGTTGATTTAGATTCTGTCTCTCTCTCTTTGGTTAGGTTGGCTAAGGGTTTGTCTATTTTGTTAATTTTCTCAAAGAACCAACTTTTGGTTTTGTTGTTTCTTTGTATTATTTCCTTTGTTTGTAACTGAATAATTTGAGATGTGGTTTTGATTATTTACTTCATTGGACTCCTCTTTGCTGTGCTGCTTCTTTTTTCTATAGCTTTCAAGTGTACTTTTAACTTGTTGGTAAGAGAACTTTCTAATTTCATTGTTTGTTTGTTTTTGAGACAGGGTTTCTCTGTGTATCCTTGGCTGTCCTGGAACTCACTCTGTAGACCAGGCTGGCCTCAAACTCAGAAATTTGCCTGCCTCTGCCTCCCAAGTGCTGGGATTAAAGGCATGTGCCACCACCACCCTCTAATTTCTTTATGTAGGCACTTAGTGCTATGAACTTTCCTCTAACTCTGCTTTCATTGTGTCCTATAAATTCAAGAATGTTATGCATTCATTTTCATTGAGTTTTAGGAAGTCTTTAATTTCTTTCTTCCTTTATTTCATGCCCCAGAGATCATTGAGAAGAGAGTTGTTCAAATTCCATGAGTGCTTGTGATTTCTGATGTTTCTACTGTTGAAGTTCAGCTGTAATTTCAGGCAGTCTGATGAGACATAAAGCACTATTTCAAGTTTTCTTGTATTTGTTGAGGCTTGCTTTGTGGCTGACTATATGGTTAACTTTGGAGAAGGATTTATGAGATGCAGAGAAGAAACCATTTTCTTTTTTGTTTTGGTGGAATACTCTATAGATGTCTGTTAGTTCCATTTCATGCATATTGTCTATTAGTTTCATTATTTCTCTGCTTAGTTTTTGTCTGGATGACTTGTCAATAAGTGAGAGTCAGGTGTTGAATTCTCTACTATTAATATGTGGGATTTGGTGTGGAATTTAAACTGTAACAGTGTTTCCTTTTCAAATAAGGATACCCTTGTGTTTGTGTATAGTTGTTCAGAATTGAGATATCACCTCAGTAAAATTTTTCTTTGATGTAGGAAGTATTGTTTCCTGTCTATTTTGATTAATTTTGGCTGAGAGTCTACTTTATTAGGTATTAGGATGGCTACTGCAGCTTGCTTCTTGGGTCCATTTGCTTGGAATACTTTTTTCCAGCTGTTTGCTCTGAGGTGCCTTTCTTGTATGCAGCAGAAAGATGAGTCACGTTTTGTTATTCATTCTGTCACCTTGGGTCTTTTTATGGGAATTGAGACCATTGATATTGAGAGACATTAATGACCAGTGATTGTTATCTTCTTATTTTGATGGTGGTGGTGGTGGTGGTGATGGTGGTGGTGGTGGTGGTGATGGTGGTGGTGGTGGTGTGTGTGTGAGTCCTTTCCTTGTTTTTTCAGGTATGGAGTTACTTATTTCCTATCTTTTCTTGGATGGAGTTATCTTCATTGGTTTAGAGTTTTCCTTCTAGTACTTTCTATAGGGCATGATTTGTGGATAGATACTCTTTGAATTTATATTTGTCTTGAAATATCTTGTTTTCTCCATCTATGGTGATTAAGAGTTTTACTGGGTATTTTAGTCTAGGCAAGATTCTTTGAATTTTTAGAGGTTGCTACATATTCAGGAACTTCTAGCTTTTAGAGTCTTTGTTCAGAATTTGGTTGTAATTATGGAAAGACTGCCATTCTATGTTATTTGCCCCTTCCCCCTTGCTTCTTTTTATACTCCTTTTTTCTGTAGGTTTGTGTTCATATTATTAGGTGGGAAGAGGGTTATATTTTCTGGTCCAGTCTAATTCATGTTCTATAGGCTCTTGTATTTATATAGGTATATTTGTATTTAGGTTGGGATTCTTATTCTATGATTTTTGTCAAAACCAAATAACCTATTAAAAATGGGATACAGAGCTAAACAAAAAGTTCTCAACTGAGGAATACCAAATGGCTGAGAAGCACCTAAAGAAATGTTCAACATCCTTAGTTATCAAGGAAATGCAAATTAAAACAACCTTGAGGTCCTACCTCTCACCAGTCAGAGTGGCTAAGATCAAAAATTCAGGTGACAGCAGATGCTGGAGAGGTTGTGGAGAAAGAAGAACACTCTTTCATTGCTGGTGGGATTGTAAACTGGTACAACCACTCTGGAAATCAGTTTGGCAATTACTCAAAAAATTGGGCATAGTACTACCTGAGGACCCAGCAATATCACTCCTAGGTATATACCCAGAAGATGCTCCAACATGTAATAAGGACACATGCTCCACTATATTCATAATAGCCAGAAGCTGGAAAAAAAAACAGATGTCCCTCAACAGAGGAATAGATATAGAAAATGTGGCACATCTACACAATGGAGTACTACTCAGCTATTAAAAACAATGAATTTATGAAATTCTTAGGGAAATGGATGGATCTGGAGGATAACAACCTGAGTGAAGTAACCCAATCACAAAAAACCACACATGGTATGCACTCACTGATAAGCAGATATTAGCCCAGAAGTTCAGAATACCCAAAATACAATCCACAAACCACAAGAAACTAAAGAAGGAGGAAGATCAATGTGTGGATACTTTGATCATGCTTAGAAGGTGGAACAAAAATAACCATGGAAAGAGTTGTAGAGGCAATGTAAGAGCAGAGACTAAAGGAAGGACAAGCCAAAGACTACTCCACCTGGGAACCCTTCCTATATTCAATCACCAAACTCAGACACTATTGTGGATGTCATCAAGTGCTGGCTGACAGGAGCCTGATATAGCTGTCTCCTGAAAGGCTCTGCCAGTGCCCGACAAATACAGAAGTGGAGACTCACAGCCATCCATTGAATTGAGCACAGGGTCTCCAATTAATGAGCTAGAAAAAGGACCCAAGAAGCAGAAGGGGTTTGCAGCCTCACAGGAGGAACAACAATATGAACAAACCAGTACCCCTAGAGCTCCCAGGGACTAAACCACCAACCAAAGAGTACAGATGGTGGGACTCATGGCTTCAGCTGCATATGAAGCAGAGGATGGCCTAGTTGGTCATCAATGGGAGGAGAGGCCCTTGGTCATGTGAAGGCTCTATGACCCAGTGTAGGTGAATACCATGTCCAGGAAGAGGGAGAGAGTGGGTCATTGAGCAAGGGGGAGGGAGGAAGGGAATAGAGTTTTATTTTTTCAGAGAGGAAACCAGGAAGGGGAATAACATTTGAAACGTGAATAAAGAAAATATCTAATAAAAAATATTTTCTGGGTCTCAGAGCTAGATACATAACCTCCTATTCCTATTATTTTCAGGTTAGTTCTTTCCATGGTATTCCAGAGTTCCTGGATATTTTGTGTCAGGAATTTTTTTAGAGTTAACATCTTCATTGATTGATATATCAATATCTTCTTTGTATTTTCTACACCTGAGATGTTCTCATCCGTCTCCTGTACTCTGTTGGTGATCTGTTGTTGTTCCTGTGCTCTTCTCTAGGTTTTCCATCTCCAGGATTCCCTAAGTTCATTTTCTTTACAGCTTCTATTTCTATCTCTCTTTGGAGATATAAAGAGAAATCCATCTCTTTCCATTTGGAAAAAAATTTTTCCTAATGTGGCAAGGCTTCTGATAGGTATCGTTGGGTTGTGTAATTCTGGATCTACAGTTCTGTGTGTTTCAGGAAGTACAGGTATGTTCAACAACCATATATCTGATTAAATTGAGCAGACCAATGGAAAGAGAATGTAGGTTCCCCAGGCAGACTAGTGCAGCTGGGCTTGCTACAAATGACACAGCAAGCAGGGAAGATGGGTGGATGAAGTGCTGTATTCTAGCTCTTACTGATGCTTTTAATAAAGATGTTTTATTATGTCATAATGAAGTACTCAGGGTGTTTATTAGGGTTCTTTATTTAGTTCTATGGGATTTTATACAAATAGAACAGATTCCTCCAGGCTTTCAGCAAAGCCTGTCCATGTACTATAGAAGATCTGTCTTGTCTCCAACAAGGAAGATTTCCTCTGCTCTGTCAAGTGAGGTTCCTGAGCACATTCCCCGAATCATTTAGATTGTCTCTCTGTTTGTACTGCAGACTAAGTCTATGATCAAAACACTTGTTTGTAAGGAGTCATGAATTACTACAGTAAAGAAATGATAATCAGAACATTTCATTTTTTACCTTTAACACATATTGGCGAGTCAGTCAGGGAATTTATCCAGTCTCTTCCCACAAATACAGCTGTATGAATTATTACAGTCAATATTGTCTAGTCTTATTTTAGATAAGAAGATACATCCTCCCTCCTTTGCATTGAATTTCCTTATGTTCAAGTCACTGAAAAACAAGAATAACAATGTACAACTGATGAATTTTGTATATTCACAGAAGTAAGTCATGATTTCAAAAATTCTATTCACCAAAGTAGACAGAATGTGTAACTACTAATCAAGAGTTGATCACTAGAGTGTGTTCTTTTGTCCAAGCTCATTAAAAAAAAAAAAAAAAGTCTCTCTGTCACAAGAAAATCCACATCTTATTTCAAGTTGGTATTTGTCAGTAGGGAAAACTGATTTTCAGTATTTCCAAGGAATTATTTTATGCTTGACCTGTTCTCCCATTTATGTCTTGTGGATGAAATGCTAGTATAAAAGTAAAAACAGGCTGGGCTGTGGTGGCGCATGCCTTAATTCCAGCACTTGGTAGATTTCTGAGTTTGAGGGCAGCCAGGTTTTTTGAAATCCTGTCTCAAAAAAACCAAAAGAACAAAACAAAACAAAAAAATGAAAAAAAGGATATTCGTGACACAGAGAACACAGTCTTATATACTCGTGTTGTAAGGAGAAAGGGAAGATTTGAAATACAATCACAGATAAAGGTTTATAACTAATATTTTGGACTGTGCTCTTCTTTTCCTTCCTCACATCCTAGTTAATTGGGCATGCACAGAAACATGGTAATCTGCAGGATGGTATATTAAAGGCCATAAATATCCTTCTTCAAAAAGAAAAAAATTACACGCTGCAAAATAAACACAATAAACCAGAAACACTGAAACTAATAGAGGAGAAGGTGGAGAAGAGCCTCGAACACATGGGCACAGGGGAAACTTTCCTGAAAAGAACACCAGTGGCTTATGCTCTAAGGTCAACAATAGATAAATGGGACCTCATAAAATTGCAAAGCTTCTATAAGGCAAAAGACGCTGTCAATAGGACAAAACGGCAACCAACAGATTGGGAAAAGATCTTTAACAATCCTACATCTGATAGAGGACTAATATCCTATATATACAAAGTACTTAAGAAGTTAGACTACAGAGAATCAAATAACACTATTAAAAGATGGGGTACAGGAGTGGGTGGGTGGATGGGGGAGCACCTTCATAGAAGCACGGGGGGAGGGGTGGAATAGGAAGTTTCTGGAGGAGAAGCCAGGAAAGGAGATAACATTTGAAATGTAAATAAAGAAAATATCCAATAAAAGAAAAAATAAATAAATTAGAACACAGAGCAAATTAGCACATAGGCTGAAATAGAATTATTTTTATTGTATATTTTCCTTATTTACATATCATATGATAACTCTTTTCCCAGTTTTCCCTCCAAAAAAAAGGAAAAAATAAAATAAAAATAAAAATTAAAAAAAGGAAATAAAAACAAAACAAAACAAAAAACCCTGTTCCTTCCTCCCTCCCCTGCTCACCAACCCACCCTCTCCCATTTCCTGGACCTGGTATTGCCTTAAACTGGGGCATAGAACCTTCACAGGTCCAAGGGCCTCTCCTCATATTGAGATCAACTTGGCCATCCTCTGCTACATATACTGCTGGAGCCATTAGTGTCACCATGTGTACTCTTTCATTGGTGATTTAGTTACTGGGAGCTCTGAGGGTACTAGTTAGTTCATATTGTTGTTCGTCCTAAGGGGCTTTAAACCCAAAGAACTTGGGTTCTTTCTCTAGCTCCTTCATTGGGGACCCTGTAGAGGCTGTGAGCTTCTACTTCTGTATTAGTCAGGTACTGTCAGAGACTCTCAAGAGACAGCTATATCAGGCTTCTGTCAGCCAGCCTTAGGTGGCATCCACATAGTGTTTGGATTTGATGCATGAATATAAGAAGGTTTCCCAGGTGGAACAGTCTCTGGATTGTCCTTCCTTCAGTCCCTGCTTCATAGTTAGTCTCTGCAATTCCTTCCATGGGTATTTTGTTCCCCCTTTTAAGAAGGAATGAAGTATCCACACTTTAGCCTGCTTTCTTCTTGAGTTTCTTGTGGTTTGTCGATTGTACTTTGTGTATTATGATCTTCTGGGCTAATATCTACTTATCAGAGAGTGCATACCATGTGTGTTCTTTTGTGATTGGGTTACCTCACTCAGGATGATATTCTCCAGATCCATCCATTTTCCCAAGAATTTCATAAATTCATTGTTTTTAATAGCTGAGTAGTATTCCATTTTGTAGATGTGCCCAAATTTTTGTATCCATTCCTCTGTTGAAGGACATCTGGGTTGTTTCCAGTTTCTGGCTATTATAAATAAGGTTGCTATCAACATAGTGGAGCATGTGTCCTTATTACATGTTAAAGCATCTTCTGGGTATATGCTCAGGTGTGGTATAGCTGAGTCCTCTGGTAGTACTATGTCCAATTTCCAGAGGAACTGCAAAACTGATTTCAGAGTGGTTGTTCCAGCTTGCAATCCCACCAGCAATGAAGGAGTGTTCCTCTTTCTCCACAACCTACCCAGCAACTGCCATTTTGACTAGTGTGAGGTGGAATCTCAGGGTTGTTTTGATTTGCATTTCCCTGATGACTAGGGATGTTGAACATTTCTTTAGGTGCTAGCGATTCAGTATTCCTCAGTTCAGAATTCTTTTTTTAGCTCTGTACATCATTTTTAACAGGGTTATTTGGTTCTCTGGAGTCTAACTTCTTGAGTTTTTGTATATATTGGATATTAGCCCTCGATCAGATATAGTATTTGTAAAGATCTTTTCCCAATTTGTTGGTTGCCATTTAGTCCTGTTGACAATGTCTTTTGCCTTACAGAAGCTTTGCAACTTTATGAGGTCCCACTTGTCAATTCTTGATCTTAGAGTATAAACTATTGTTGTTCTGTTCAGGAAATTTTCCCCTATGCTCAAGGCTTTTCCCAACTTTCTTTTCTATTAGTTTCAGTGTATCTGGTTTTATGTGGAGGTCCTTGATCCACTTTGACTTGAGCTTTGTACAAGGAGATAAGAATGGGTAATAAATGGATAATAAATGAAAACTCCAACACAAGGAGGGAAACTACATCCTAGAAAAAGCAAGAAAATAATCTTCCAACAAAACTAAAAGAAGATAGCCACATGAACTAAATTCCAACTGTAACAAGAAAAATAACAAGAAGCAACATTTACTTTTCCTTCATATTTATTAATATCAATAAACTCAATTCCCCAATAAAAAGACATAGACTATCAGACTGGGTACATAAACAGGGCCTAAAATTTTGTTGTGTACAGGAAACCCATCTCAAAGACAGACACTACTTCAGAATAAAAGGCTGGAAAACAAGTTTCCATATCAATGGTCCCAAGAAAAAAGCTGGAGTAGCCATTTTAATATCGAATAAAATCAACTTTCACTCTAAAGTGATCAAAAAAGATAAAGAAGGATACTTCATACTCCTCAAAGGTATAATCTACCAAGATGAACTCTCAATTCTGAACCTCTCTGCTCCAAATGCAAGGGCGTCTACATTCATTAAAGAAACTTTACTTAAGTTCAAAGCACATGTTTCACTGCACTCAATAATAGTGGGAGATTTCAACACACCACTCTCTGCAATGGACAGATCATGGAAACAGAAGCTAAACAAGGACACAGTGAAACCAACAGAAGTTATGAAACAGATGAATTTAACAGATATCTATACAACTTTTTATGCTGAAACAAAAGGATATACCTTCTCAGCATCACATGGTACCTTCTCCAAAATTGACCATATAATAGGTCACAAATCAGACCTCAACAGATACAAGACAATTGAAAAAATTCCTTGCATCCTATCAGATCACCATGGACTAAGGCTGCTCCTCAGTAACAACATAAATGATAGAATGCTCACACACACGTGGAAACTTAACAACACTCAACTCAATGATAACTTGGTCAAAGAAGAAATAAAGAAAGAAATTAAAGACTTTCTAAAGTTTAATGAAGCCACAACATACCCAAACTTATGGGACACAATGAGAGCAGTCGTAAAAGAAAAACTAATAGCTTAAGTGCCTCCAAAAAGAAGCTGAAAAGAGCATACACCAGCAATTTGACAGCACATCTGAAAGCTCTAGAACAAAAAGAAGGAAATTCACCCAAGAGGAGTCAAAGGCAGGAAATAAATCAAACTCAGGGCTGAAATCAACCAAATAGAAACAAAAAGGACTATACAAAGAATCAACCAAACCAGGAGCTGGTTCTTTGAGAAAATCAACAAAATAGATAAACTTTTAACCAGACTAACTAGAGGGCACAGAGAAAGTATCCTAATAAAAAGATCAGAAATGAAAAGGGAGACATAACAACAGACACTGAGGAAATCCAAAAAATCACGAGATCCTACTACAAAAGCCTATACTCAACAAAACTGGAAAATCTGAATGAAATGGACAATTTTCTAGACAGATACCACGTACAAAAGTTAAATCAAAATCAGCCCAATGACTTAAACAGTCCCATATCTGCTAATGAAATAGAAACAGTCATTAATAGTCTCCCAACAAAAAAAGCCCAGGACCAGGTGGGTTTAGTGCAGACTTTTATCAGAATTTCAGAAGTAATTATTTGATAATCAAGATTTTCTTGTACAAATCAGCATATGTATGGTTTCTACTCAGGCCGTGATATTAGCAGGAGTTGAACCAAACTACAGTTTTCATAGATGTACTGCATCGATTTTTATCCCCAATAGAGAAATCTGACTAAAGAGTACACTCAAATGGAGATCCTCAATATTAAATATATCCAGGCCTAGTGAGATAAAATTGTATTCCCAAGATTTAAGAGATGAAGGTAGGAGGATTCAAGTTTCAAGCCTAACCTTCAGTACATAGGGAGTTAGAGGCTGGACTCAGTTAATGAGATTCTGTCAAAGAAGGAAACTGAATGAAATCCACCCTAAATACATGGGACTGAGACTTCATAGAGATCAGTGTTTACCAAAACAATGCACTGTGTTTGCACTTCAGGATTCTGAAGAGGAGAAATTGAACATTCATACTTAACATATTTAGGAATTTAAAACAAAGAACATATATTAAATGAAATGTTGTTTGGAGCATAGATGAAACAGGTAAACCAAATTAGGAATGGGTATGCACATTAGACAGCCATAAGACATTATCAAAAGTACATAAAATAATCATGTGTGAATGTTGAATATGGGCAAAAGGAAGAAAAAACCCAGGAGACAGAAGTTCACAAGAGATACTTAATAAGAAGAAATAAAATATATGTCCACTCAACAACTAGCATATGAATTTATATGACCACTTTTATAATTCTTAAAATCTAGAAATACATATGTTCATAAATGAATGTAGAAATACTGTGGAATGTTTCTGTAATGCAAAAGTGTTTTGTAAGAAGGAGAATGAAATACTGATCTAAGAAAACAGCTCAACAGAGACCGAAGGAAGGACAATCCAGAGACTGCTCCACCTGGGAATCCTTCCCATAGTCAGTCATCAAATCCAGACACTATGTGGATGCCAGCAAGTGCTGGCTGACAGGAGCCTGATATAGCTGTCTCCTGAGAGGCTCTGACAGTACCCGACTAATACAAAAGTAGAGGTTCATAGCCGTCCATTGGACTGTGCACAGGGCTCCTAATGAAGGAGCTAGCGAAAGGACCCTAAGGAGCTGAAGGGTTTGCAGCCCCTTAGGACAAAAACAATATGAACTAACTAGTACCCTCAGGCGTCCCAGGGACTAAACCACCAACTAAAGAGTACACATGGTGAGACTAATGGCTCCAGCAGCATACGTATAGCAGATGATGGCCTAGTGGGTCATCAATGAAAGGACAGGCCTTTGCTCCTGCAAAGGTTCCATACCCCGGTGTAGGTGAATCCCAGGTCCAGGAATCAGAAGAGGATGCATTGATCAGCAGGGGAGAAGAGGGGAGACAGGTTTTTCTTTTCTTTTCTTTCTTTCTTTCTTTCTTTTTTTTTTTTTTTTTTTTTTTTTTTTTGTCCTTTTGGGTTTTTTTTTTTTTGGAGGGGAAACCTGGAAAGGAGATATCATATGACATGTAAATTAAGAAAATATCTAATTTTAAAAAAGAAAACAGCTCAAGATAGAGAAAACATCATAGTAACAACAATAATAGGGAAAGAGGCAGGGAAATACAGAGCCTATCACAAATCTGTACACAGAACAAGCCACTCTGCACAAATCCAACCTTATGTGTAGTACAAGAGAACACATGTCTGCTTGCTCAGGCCCAGGTGTGGGGCACGGTTCAGGAAAGAGTTTTAGAGGGTAGCAAAATTGCTGTTTTAGTTTGATGGTTTCTATTGCTGTGATAAATCCCCAGAGCCAAAGTAACTTTGGGAGGACAGATTTATTTTGCTTAAACTTCCACATCACTATCCATAATTGAAGGACATCATGGGAAGAGCCAAGCCTGGCAGAAGCTAGAAAAGACAGTCTCATGCAGATGTCAGGAAGGAGTGCAGCTTACTGATTTGATCCCTCAAATTTGCTCAGCCTACTTTCTTAGTATAGCCAACACCACCATCCCACGGGTAATACCACAATAGGCTGGGTTCTCTCGCATCAGTAACTAATTAAGAAAATGCTCTACAGCCTTCCTTACAGTCATATCTTATTTCTCAATTAAGATTCCCTCCTCTCAGATGACTCTAGTTTCCGTCAGTTGACACCAAACTAGTTTGCACAGTGGTGCTTGAAAAGGTGTAAATATTTGTTAAAATTCAAACATATCATAACAGACAGTGGGAGCATTTTATTACATGCACTTCAAGACTTGATTTCTATAACTGTAACTGTCAAACAAATGAACAAACAAAAAAAATGAGCCAAATCATTTCAGAATTACAGGACATTACAGTGGATACACTGTATGATCCTGAACATGAAGATATATGGATCCATAAAACTGACAATTATAAATGTGGATTATGAATTGAAACATATTACTAGGTCTATACAGAATTTTTTGAGGTTTATTGTGATGCTATAAAAGAAATTGCTTCACCCAAGAAAGTATTTCTGGAGAGCTTCATATTATTATCATTAACATTATTATTGTTAGGCTTCATAAGACAGAGTCTCACTCTGTAACACACAGTGATGTCAAACATACTGTGAGGCCTAAGATGCCTAAACCCAAACTCCTATACATATGAGATATTTAGTCAAGACCTATTACAAGCAGCTGCTTGGCATGAATACTGCTATATCTGTGAGATTTCAACTGTCATCAAATAGATCTGAGAGAGATGTAGAAAGGGAATGAAGACATATGTAGATTCTAGAAGTTTGTATGAGTTTCTTGAACTAGGTAGGCAACTATTGATCAATTCTAAACATACTTTACTGCAAACAAATGCATTCTAAATGTATATATTCTCCTAAATACAAAAGTAACAAACACCAACCAACAAAGAGAAACCCATAACAATATCCTTATATTCTTATATTCTTATGATCTTATACTGACTTAGCCCAAGGTTTTAAAAACAAGATTTACTTACCAAAATAGAGAATATGAACTTAATCATAAGTGTATAAATAAAAACTATTTATTTTCTTTAACCTCATTTAAAAAACGGTCTTGGGCCAATAAAAGTGATGCAGGATGAATTAGGAAGTTATTACCAGGTCAGACTAGGCTATAGAGGGAGGCCCTAATCAAACAATAACTAATAATTAAAACCTCGCTTGATGCACTTATGATCACTCGGTAAGGAGATTCCTATGCAGACTTAGGCTTCAGCAGACTGAAACTTCAGAATATCATCATAACCTGGCAGTCATTGTCCTAAATGTCAGGGCAAGCAGAAGAGTGGATCTATGTGAAATGGTCATGTAAATACCAAATAATGAATCCACGAAATTAAGAGTTCAAAGCATGTTTGGGAAATACAGTGAATCTGAGCCAGGCTAGCCTAGTAAAAATCTGTCAAAGAATACCAGACAGAGAAACACATCCACCAAACTCCTTGGAGCTGAAAGCAAATGGATAAAACTTTAACAAATGATTACCTTTCTATCACTTTGAATTAAACCCAAGGAGAAATAGAGTATTTCAATTTACCATATGAACAGAAAAGGAAGATAAATGAAACGCATGTGGCTATAAATAACAAACAGGAGAGGAGAGATACAGTAGGAATGAGTGGACACATTAGCTAGCCATGAGATATCTTCATCAGGACAATCAATGAAGGATGTATGCTGATTATGGGCAAAGAGGAAAGGGATACAATAGACACTATTCAAAGATACACATGACATATGCTGCGTCATGAGCTCTTAAATTTATTCTCATAGTGAGCCACACCTAGACCTGTACAAAAGAATCACAAGTTAGGCTCACTGCTGTTCAGTGGGTTCATTAGAAGATGGCATTGTAGCAGATGGGCAAGCTTCTGTGTGTTCCCTCAGGAGAAAGTGCTTGTGGTGATTGCACGAACCTTCTGACCATTGGCCTCCCTTACTCAAACTTCAGTTCTGGCCCTAGTACCAATATCATCATCACAGAACAGTTGTGTAGCATACGCAAGGTCCACAAAAAACTCTTAACCTGGATGCAGGCACCTCCCTCTAAATGTTCCCACCTGCCCTTCTCTGACTCTCTATGATGCTAGAGGCAATAAAGAAATTCATTAACACTGTGGACAATCATAATGTCAAATACTATAAATCCCAGTCCTTGGGAGATAGAAACAGGGAGACTCAGGCTAGTCTGTGTAAAATGATGAGTCATAGAGAAAAACCAAAATTAATAACAGTACTAATAATCTCTGTGATTAGAACATATTAATACATCTTGTAAGGCTGTCTGTCCTGTCACCACTTATGTGACAGACTTCTTAGGAATGTTTTTGAGGAGAGAGAAGAAGATATTTCTGGAATGTTTGGAACCTAGCTGTCCACACTAACAGGGCCACAAATTTGATTAGAAGTGTACTAGACCTGCCATGTTCCCAGGGACTGAATGAAGGATTCCTGAGAAAGTTATGACTCTGAATACCATGCCTCAGACAGTTTATGTAGCTGCTGAAGAAGAAACCCAATGAATGACACAAAGAAAATGATGTCATAAACAAAAGACAACAGAAACAGTACATTAAACATACAAAAGTACAGACAATGAGATTACCAGCTAGCATGTGTAAAACATCTTTCAAGAGATAGGAGAACCACTAGACATGTGTACCCATAGTCCCAACAGCTGAGCTATAGAGCCAGGTGGATCATGAGTTCAAGGACAGCCTGAGTGAGATAAATCCCTATCTCAAACTATTAACAAAATAATAAAAATTAAATTTATTTTTAAATTATAAAAAGAACAACTTAACATATTACTACATGGCAAAGTTATTAAAGAGTAAAGAATTATGAGGTGATACCTGTACATGCACACATGTATACACACAAAAGAGTAGATGAGCACATGTACATGCAGACACAATACAAAAAATGAGTAGGTGAGCGCATGTATATGCACACATGTAAATAGACATAGATAAGCACATGTGCATGCACACATTTATACACACAAATGAGTAGCTGAGTACATGTCTAAAGATGGAATAATAAAATGCTTATAATTTAAATTTTATGGTATTGAGGGTTTTGGAAAAAATCAACCTAGAACAGTTTTGTGGGAGATCTAAATTTTATTTAATATGACTTCATATTAAAAACAACAGGGCATTTTATTCATGTGTTTTTCAGTAAGAACATTTTACCTCAACTCTGGCTGAATATAGAAATAAAAAAGACTAGACAACTATATCCAATTCATAAAATATCCAATGCCAGCATTTGTTTCTATTGGATAGATCAATTAAAACAAGAATATGCTATTTCTACTGGGTTGTTTTCTGATTTTGTTAAAAATGGGAAATATGCAAAGATTCATGAACACTAAAAACATCTATAAAAACATTTCTCTCAAATCAAGATTCTGATCCTAATAGTTAATCTTAAGCTTTATCCAAAGGACCCATCTTTGTAGAAACCTTCAGTGTTCACATAAAATAAAATAATAGACCATTAGAAAGAAAGAAAGAAAGAAAGAAAGAAAGAAAGAAAGAAAGAAAGA
>JADRCD010076824.1:7122-23455 GCA_019843815.1 Montemys delectorum | reverse complement strand
CCCCCCTTCTTCCCCCTTCCCCTCTCCCCTCCCTCTCCCCCTCCCTTGCCTCCTCCCTGCCTCCTTTTCAACAGATTCTCACTGTGTAGCCAGGGTGACTGAAGTTGGATACCAATTGTGTAAGGAGATGGTGTACTGAGAATCCCTCATCCTCCACCCGGAGCCTCCTCTTGTCTTTGCTGTCAATGTTGGTCTCACGCATCTCCGGTCTATGCCTCATCCCTTTGCTGACTTGGAAAGAAAGCACAGCTCACGGATCCTAACCGTCTGTTCGGATCCTAACCGTCTGTTCGGTTGGCCAGATGCAAACAAGTGTGGTGACCACTTGTTTTATGTTCTCCGCCTAGAGTGCTTCTATTAGTAAAGTTAGAGTGGGTGGTGATGACCTAACACCTCTTCCATTGTCAACATTTCCTAGGAATGTGTGTTCTGATGGTGGGAACGGAACTCAGTCCATTCCATTAGGAAAAGCAGGATAGAATGTACTTGAAAATAGAACTTCCACAATGGTCCAGCAATCTCTACTGGGCCCAGAACTAAACTAATTATCCTGTCACAGAGCGGTCTCCTCTCCCTCATCTACTGCTTTCTCTTGGTTCTTTACTCTGTGCTAGTTCTCAGGAATTCCAGAATGTCGCCAGTAAGAAATGGACTAGTGGGGACTTCAACAGAGGAACAGATGTAAAGAAAAAGCAGTGGACAAGGCAACAGAGTGTCATCCGGCCTTGAAGAGGAGGGCAGGCCCTCATTTGTAACAGCACAGGTTAGCGTGCATGTACATGTTTGGTGAAATCAGCCATGAACAGAAAGACAAATATCGAGATCTCCACTGTGGAATGTTAAAAACAAGTCAGGTTCACAGGAGTAGAGGGCAGAATGTTGGCTCCAGGAGTCAGCACGAGGGGTTGGAAAGGTGCTGGTGGACAGACAGACGGCTTCAATGAGAGAACAAATAAGTTCAGAGCTCAGTTGTGAACAGTGGTGACAAATGTTAACACAAATATATTGCCTTTAACAAATTATTGGCTTTCTACAATTCATTCCTTGGTGCAGCAGAACTGTCAACTCTCAGCTTAGCTACGATAGAGGTAAAATCCTTTGGTGATGTGAGGGTCATTGAAGTACAGCCTTATTACAATGAAATCCAATGTCTAAAAATTGTTCTTATTTTGGGCTTGTACCACAGTAAGAGCCAAGATTTTAAACTCTACTAAATACAAAACAAACAAAAAACTTTATATATTTATGTTCATTTAGGAAAATACTAGTAGTGATGTATTATTTTGAAGTATACAGTTAATATGTTTGGAGTTATTTGAAATCTATATAGAGAAAAATGTATTTTCACTATTGCTGTAGACGAGCATCTACATAAGATTGTTAAATTGATTGTTGTTTTAGATCAAACAACTTTTATACTTATTTGTATTGCTATAGTATTTTATAAATTTTAAGGAATATGACAAAAAGGATATTGTAGGTATTGAAGGGGGGTCTCTGGGAGGAGTGGGGGTACAAAAGGGAAACAAGAATGTGATTTAATTCTATTTACTTAAAATATGTTTTTAAATGTTAACAAATTCAGATAAATTGAAATCATGTAACTTTTCTCATCATAATGCAATAAAAGTTTAAAAAAAAAAAGAAAAAACCAAATTACTGGCTTTCAATATTTCTACCATCCACACCATAAGTATGTGGGCTAATACATTTGTTAAGCATTTCATTGAGTCATTCCACAATGTGTGTGTGTGTGTGTGTGTGTGTGTGTACATTCATATATATATAAACATAGTAAGCACTACATGCCATAAATATATACAGTGCCACTTGTCAATTTTACAAACATGCAGGCAGCTAGGTGTGGTGCTTCACACCTAAGTCCCAGCATTCAGGATGTGGAGCCAGAAGGATTTAGAATCCAAGGCCAGCCTGGCTACATGAGACCTTTCTTTTAAAAAAAATGGGAGCCGGGCAGTGATGGCGCACGCCTTTAATCCCAGCACTTGGGAGGCAGAGACAGGCAGATTTCTGAGTTCAAGGCCAGCCTGGTCTACAGAGAGGACAGCCAGGGCTACACAGAGAAACCCTGTCTTGAAAAAACAAACAAACAAAACAACAACAACAACAAAAATGGGACAGGAAGACTGGAGGGAGAAGAGGTGGGGACAGGATGAGGATGGGTGGGTAGATAGATAGATAGATAGATAGACAGACAGGTAGACAGACAGACAGACAGACAGACAGATAATGAATGGGTAAATGCCTAACAAAGCTTTGAATATCTAAGCCCTCAATTTCTCATGTCTATTGATTGGGAAATATTTTTAAGATTTCTTCCAAGATATTCAGTAGAATACAGAACTTAGGAAGCCTAAATGTTTCCAGAGGCCAATAGAAGATGGAACTTGGTGAGTTTGAGTGGAACCAGATATAGTATTGTGGGAACAGCACAGGCTTCTTGCTAGGGGCCATCTGAAAGCAGTGACCATTGTGAGCTTAGACCCATCATACTACACATTTAGAAGACAATCAAAAGATCAGGTTTATATTAATTCTGAGCAGAAACATGAAGAGGTCTTTGAACTCCTCTGAAAAGAATTGAAGTTTAAAATTCATAGCGCTAAACTAGAAACTTCTCTAAACACTGTAAAAATTAATTTAAACAATTTACAAAAGATGAGTTCTACACCTATTTAGGATCCATGAATGCATGCTCGAACCGCAATATTCTAAGAGTAGGTTACCCTAAGAAACAAAGATTTGATTGACACCCTCCATATTTCAGCAGCGGTGGCACTTAGAAGAAGCAAGGTAAATTGGACCAAAGGATCATCGTTTGCATGAAGGAAAGCCCCATCAGAGCTGCTGAGGCTCTGGTGGGATGCTAGCTGCTGTGGCTCTGGTGGGATGCTGGTCTAGCCAGGTGACTAAGTATTCACCAAGCTACGTAAGACAAGATTTGCCAGTGAGTTTCAGGAGGAAGGCTGGCCTCTGAAACGTCACCTCTGGTGTTTAATGTCATCTAAAAGCCTGCTCTTATGCTCATGACTAGGTCACTTTGAGAGGGGTCACCTCAGGTACTCACAAGGCGTGCTGGGTTCAAAGAACGTGCTGGATGAGTCCTGTTCTCTGTGGCCACCAACACTGCATTCAGAGATTTTGCTGGGGTGGACTTGGTTCTTCCCAGGTTTGGTAACTGCAAGGTCTCTTGGTCTCATTTTTTTATGGGAGACAAAATTAATGAGGCTTACTCAACACAAATTGCTGGCAGTTGAAATAATGGTCAATGCACAAAAAAGTTAATATAAAACATTAATCCTTGTGAGTTGAGATGATCACTGTTAATTAGCAATGTTTGTGTGCTTGTCATATTAAGAAAAGGAAGTGGATCATACATGCCTTGGTCCCTACAGACCTTTATTCTCTAAGTTTACACCACTATTCTCATGCACTGTATGTTTATCTCTTGTGTGTGTGTTCCCTGTTAGAATATTAGTTCCTTAAGGACAGTGTATTGGTTTCTTTGTTGTGGCTGTGCTAAAACACCATTACAAAAAGTAACTTAGAGGGGAGAGAATTTCTTAGGCTTATGGTTCCAGAGAGACAAATTCTATCAGAGCAGGCAAGGGATAGCAGTAGATGGCAGAGTTCATGAGACTGAGCTAGCAGTCAGAAAGCAATGATAGCACCTTTCATCCATACATAGGAAGAGCTCAGCTGCCTAAATGTCCCACAGTCCCCTGGAGTAGTACCATCCACTGGGGATCAAGTGCTCAAATATAGGGACCTACGTGGGGACACTTCTCAAAGGACTCACTACAGAGCAGAACCTGCTATTGTTCCGTGTCACAGGAATCTTACCACCTAAAAAGGCAGCTGGAAATAGGACTAACTCAACAGACACTTCTTGGGTGGACAATAAATGAACCAGACAACTGTTTTTATGTATGGCTAGTGACAAGAGTCACTAAGCTTCCAGCAGAGTTCCTCTCTCCAGCCAAGGTGATGTGCTTCTCTGTTAATAAACCCAAGTTTTTAGCCGAGTTTCCTGCTAGGGCTTCAAAAAAATCTGTTTTATTTTACATGGAAGATTGTCTCAGAAGATACAGCACTGATTCATTAAGCCATGGAAACTCTACTCCAAGTCAGTGTGTGCTTGGCTCTGTGGCGCTGGGAACAGGGCTGCTAATGTTGGGTTCCCTTAAGCTTCTCTGGGTGGACTCTGGAGGCTGAAGTCCTTGTTCTTATCAGAATCCTCGTGACAGGTGTCCTGTTCCATTATGGAAGGCTGGGGTTCTCCCTTCTGTTCTTTCTGCCCTCCTCATGTCAACCTTATCCATGGCGGTTAGTGAGCTTTCCTCTGAGCACAGATAACAGGTGTGGATCCGGCTCCTCTGGGCCCCTCCAACCCCACATTTCCTTCTGTTCTGCTTTCCCTAGAGTGCACATTGTGTCTAGAGTCATCTCTGTATTCCCCAGGGTCTTCTTCTGCATCCCCATCCCTGGTCTCAATTCTTCTTCATTAATTGTGATTAACTTGTGATAGTTCCCTGAACTAGAATCTGATGCTTAAAAATGCTCTTCGAAGCCCCGATGCTGCAGCTACATATGCCTCTATGAATTCTGTACGTCATAGCTCTAATAACTTGCTGCAGATATGCAGGGCTTGTTTTAAAGTACACTTTTATAATTTAAAAATATTTTTCTAATGGACGTGCATTATTTAAACCCATGAGCCAAATAGAAATAAATTCAGAATAGCAATACTATATTGCTATGTATCTTAGGTTTTCTATTCCTGCACAAACACCATGACTAAGAAGCAAGCTGGGGAGGAAAGGGTTTATTCAGCTTACTTCCACATGGCTGTTGATCACCAGAGGAAGTCAGGACTGGAACTCAAGCAGGTCAGGAAGCAGGAACTGATGCAGAGGCCATGGAGGGATGTTCCTTACTGGCTTGCTTTCCCTGGCTTGCTCAGTCCGCTCTCTTGTAGAACCCAAGACCACCAGCCCAGGGATGGCACCACCCACAGTGCCCCCCCCCAATGATCACTAATTAAGAAAATGTCCCACAGCTGGGTCTCATGGAGGCACTTCCCCAACTGAAGCTCCTTTTTCTGTGATAAGTTCAGCCTGTGTCAAGTTGACACACAAAACCAGCCAGTACACTATGTGTCAATTCTTAAAAAGCTTTTTATTGATTCTTTGTGAATTTCACATCATGCACCCCAAGCCCACTCAGCAGGTGACCGCCTGGGTGGCTACACACCAATTTTAACACATTGTACTTGGATTGATGTTCTTTTAAAGAAATATTTGTCTTTATTTTATGTGTATGTGTGTTCTGCCTGCCTCTGTGTCTGTATATCACATTGATGCAGTGTCTGAGGAGGTCCGAATTGGGCATCAGATACCACTACAAGCAGATGGTTGGGAGCTGACCTGTGGGTGGTGGGAATTGAACCTAGATCCTCTGGAAGAGCAACCAGTGCTCTTAAATACTAAGCCGTTTCTCCGGCCATATATATGTATATGTGTGTGCATGCGTGTGCTTGTGCATGTAATTGTACACACACACACATATATATATATACATATATATATATGTATATATATATGTATATATATATACATATATATATATATATTTAACCTTTTTCTTTTAGAAAATGCACTCCCTTCCAAGAAAATGATCTACCCTTTAGTGATTCATAAGTGACTTGTGAATTGGAAGAGTACACCTTTCTATAATATTGAGGTGGAGAAATATTTTCTATAGGCTGAGAATTCTATCTGCATACAGGAGTAATATTTAGTTGCCAGGCCCCGCCCTGCTTCTCCACTGGGGTGGCCAGAGCACTGCCTGGCATGCCACCAGAGAAGGCAGGGGAGAGTCCATAAGGAGTGGCCCATAATCCCTGTTTTCCTTCACCAGACCAAAAGGAGAAACAGCAGGATCTGGGAAGAAGACTGGTGTGGCTCCCAGTTTCCTTGAGTACCTGGAGGTCGCTGGCATGCTGCTGGGAGTCAGGAATGGGGGTGCCTCGTCTAGGCTCCCTCTCAAGGCACCCAAGTGCTGGGCAGGAAGGGGAAGGCAGAGATCCAGATGTGGGCGGGGTATGGTTTGAATCCGAGTGAGAGGGCTGGGAGTATAGAGGGGCTGAAGACGGAAGGCCTTATCGGGAGAAGTCATGGCTCCTTATGATGAAGGCATCCCCCATGGTGATCCTTGATGAAGAGCCGGTTCTTGCTTGTTCAGACTGCTTTATTTGACAGATGTCAATGCATACACTTTATTCGGGGTGAACCAGGGATTAAATACCTTTCCCATGAAGGAATACCCAGGAAGAGAAGCTTATTGACTGAATGCTAGGGGCCCTCTCTAGACACCTCATTATTATGGAGAACTCCAGGTGTTTATGCTACACGATCCAGCGCCCATGGACCTCAGTGGGTGTCGTGATTACGTTTTCCAGAGCAGGTAGAGGTAGGCAGGAAGTGGCTCAATTCTGAGATTCCCTGGGTTTGAGCTCGTTCAGCCTTACCATTTCTTATGCCTGTCTGGTAACAAGGTCCCACATGCCCTACATTTAGTCATTAAAAAATATTTTTTCCTTATATGGGATACTTTGATTCGTTTCCAGGCAGCTTAATTTTATGAGACTACTTGCCTGTTCCCAAAGCAATGTGCTCAAAGCAAGAGAGATGATGGCATCGTGAGACACGTAGCGTCGGTGAATTGTGGATCATGATGTGCCTGCCATCGGGGGCAGAGATGACAGTTTCACAGAGGGGACTGTTTGATAGAAACACCTGGGAAGGAGCCTCAGTGGGGACACACGTCCCGCTGCTTAAGATTGTTGAAGTTCTTTGTGATTTATTCACAGCCACATCTGCAGCAGACATCATTGACTTGGGATCCAGCAACCAATCTGATGTTAACAGCAGCATTTTCTCAGGCTCTGCAAGCGCTTGGAAAGGTGCTACAGCCAGGACTCCAGTCATCATGATGGGCCTGGAGGCAGAGAGCATGCTCACTTCTCCCCTGCTCACCAGTTACTACAGCTCCTATCGCCGTCTGCTTTTATATTCTCATTAGTCTCCAGTCTTCACAAGCGTGTCAAGTTGGTAACGCAGCGACAGTGTTTATCATGAGGGTTGACCTACAAATTGAATGCCTCGGAGTAGGTGGTAGAACTGGTTCTTGGTTAAGTCTGAGTCTAAAGCCAGGTGTTCTAGCCTGTTTTCTCCTCTCCTTCCCGTTATAAATCATAATGTGTGCTCTCATATAACCTTGCAGGGGTTCTTGTTCTATGTTAACAATGTCCGTATAAGACTCACACCTTTATGGCTTCTAACCTTCCATGTTTCTCCCATATGATGCCCTATTTTATTTGTAGGATAAGTATTATGAAATCTAATATAGAATTTTTGTTTGTTTCCTTTTTTGAGACAGGGTTTCTCTACAGAGCCCTGACTGTCCTGCAATTTACTATGTAGAGCAGGCTAGCCTCGAACTCACAGAGATTCCCCTGCTTCTGCCTTCCAACTGCTGGAATTTAAGGCATGTGCCACCAAGCCCAGCTCATCAGTACAGGTTTTAAAGCACCAGCTCTCAGATTGCAGAAGGAATCTCTGAAATCCTCCTGATGTCATTCTCGAGTTGCCTTAGCACATGGGAATGATGATTAGCTGAGCATGTGTCTGGGGGCCCTGGTACTCCCTGTTCGTGAGTTCCAAAGTCAGCTTAACCATTTGATGCCTATAGAATGATGGTATAGTATTAGCTGACACCTTCCATCCTATGTAGAAAAGAAGAATCTTTCACTATTTCCTTCTAGCCATTGGCTTAGTGCATAGCATTTCTTTGGTTGTTAGCAGGTATTGTCCAGTGGATGCACTGATGACTCTGGGTTTGCCAAACACATACTGGACTTTGCCTTCCATGCCTATGTTTACCTGGAGGGATGTCCATAGGCTTAGAGTGACAACAGATCTCCACAAATGAACAGGTGGTGGCTGTCATGTTGGCATTGTTGTGGGTGAGGGTGACAAGCTTGTGTGGACAAATGTCTGTAGTGATCTAGCAGAGTAAAGAGAGATGCTCTGCCCAGGCCCTTACATAACTGTGTTTTGCTAAGTTTCTTTTGGTTGGTTATTTTGTTGCTTGGTACAAACTCCAATCCACCAGCTTAACAAAATGCAAAGGTAAACATTTTTGAGTGTAATTGAGAATCAGGGCATCAGAGACCATTTCAGACCTTGATGGATCCTAGATCCCACCCATCCTGTACGGGTCTTTCTTGACACAATCTCACCAGTTTTTTTATTCCTGTGCTTTGCTCTGGCTTCAATCTGCACACAGGCTTTCTTTATTTGAAGAGAAGGCAGGAAGACCAAGGTAGGACTATAAATGAATGGATCCCACAGCTCATTGACACAGAAGCAGCAGCTCTTAGAAACATTTGGAAAGGCAAATACCCTAACCCAGACCCACACAATTAGACGCTCCAACAGTGGAACTAACATTCTTTGTGTAAGCAAACCCTTCAAACAATGGCAGTGCACAACAGAACTTGGAGTCTGTGTGATTACTAAAAGGAAGTTGAGGTCTCAAATGAATGGCCACATTCATTTGTTGTTCCAGCAACATTCCCAGTACAGAGGTAGAAATGCATGGTAGGTGACCCCAAATGAGAAGTACATGCTTAGAACTCCTCGGATACAAACCACTCACTGGGAAAAACTCTAATTAGTCCATCTTAACTATACCCTTTTTCTTATTAAAAAGGACAAAGTTTTGCAAATTCTGATACTCTGATAAATTCTGCCTCCAGACAGAGAGGACTGGAAGGCCCCGGGAGCTGCCTGAGCAGAGGACACCGTTCCCACCCCAGCTCAGCAGTCCCCGAGAACACGGTGACTTGGACACCGTTTTCTTTCCCTCCTAACACCAGGCCACCAGGCTCGTTCCTTTCTGAGATTAGTGAGGAAGCTGATGGGTAAAGACTTTTCGGTGGTCACTTAGAGAAAGGAATTGAATCCAGAAGAGGAGAAGTCTCCTCTGAAGTCAATCTTGGATGAGAACAAAAGCCACAGATCCGAGGAGGAAGAAAACAGTCCAGACTCCTTGTATTCTGAGAATAGAAGGGCTCTAGAGACTGCCAGGAGTCCTTGGAGACCCCACCTCTCTCATCTTTGTAATTACTTGTATGAGTCACTAGAGAACACTAGGTCCCACCTTTTCCATCATCTCAGATATTAATTATCTTCACTTCTGCTTGGGCCTTTAGGGGTTGTCTTGTTTGTTTGTTACATGTGTGTGAGTACACTGTAGCTGTCTTCAGACTCACCGAAAGAGAGTATCAGATCCCATTACAGATGGCTGTGAGCCACCTTTGGGTGCTGGGAATTGAACTCAGGACCTCAGGAAAAGCAGTCAGTGCTCTTAACTGTGTAACTGCTGAGCCACCTCTGCAGCTCAGGCCTTTAGTCTTTTTTTTTTTTTTAAATTTTTTTTTTTCGAGACAGGGTTTCTCTGTGTAGCCCTCACTGTCCTGGAACTCACTCTGTAGACCAGGCTGGCCTCGAACTCAGAAATCTGCCTGCCTCTGCCTCCCAAGTGCTGGGATTAAAGGCATGTGCCACCACTGCCCAGCCAGACCTTTAGTCTTAAAAAACCAATTCCCTTCTTTCAGTGGAATTGTGTCATACAATGAGACTGTCACATCTCTTCACATAGCAGTTCGGCCATTCCTGGGTGGCCATGAGTGATGGCAAGATCTTAAATAATAGCTTGAATAAAATAGTCCCAGTAATTATTCTGAAGATAGTACTGTCATGATAGCAAATGTATATTGATCTTCAATGACAGGCTAGGTCCTTCTGTAAACCCTTCAATTATATTAAGTCATTTAGCTTTGCAGCTATTATTTATTTTATAAGAAATAACTGCTGCCGCTTGTCCAATTAAAGATGGTTTGTTTTTTTTTTTTACATTAAATTCACGATGTTCTGTCCTCCAAACAGGCTATCACTCCCAGAGAGGCCACATCTCCAAATCTCTTCTGCTGAAACAGGAAGTTGTTTGCCCTTACAAAAATAATGCTCCTTTTTGTTGACAGGGCCATTGACCAGTTTTGTGTGAGCATTTCCTTGTATGGAAATGGGATCGACACACTACGCTGCTCTCTGTTGAACCCATGCGGTGGAGAACAATTTCTTCTTGAGGTACACTTCCATCTACTGGTCCCCCTGCTAACCTTACACTCCTTCCTAAAATTTCTTAAACTCTTTATTGTGTGTTCTGTCTCGGACCCCTAACCCTCAAACCTGTGCGCCTCTCTGATCCTCTGGAAGCTGTGCACCCCTTCTCTGATCCTCCAGAATCTGTGTTCATCCCTTCTCGGATATCCTGGAAGCTGTGTATCCTTTCTCTGACCACCCACCCACCCCACCCCGCACCCAGAAGCTGTATATACTGACTTTCATATAGTACATCTGAATCTCACTTGTTGGAGTTACCTTTGAATTTGTCCTGGTCCTTAAGGTCTCTTCAGAATGTTCTATTATTTTTTTTTTAATTCTGCTTACTGATTAGCTGATGGACTTAAAGATTCTAATCTGAGCAGAAAGTCTGATGTCGTTTTATAGGAAATCAGTTTATAAACTTTATTTACTTTAAGATGTGGCAGACATAAATTTAGCAGCCACAGAATCACAAGAGTGCATTACAAAGAAAGCTACTAGCTCTCTCTGAGAGATAATATTTATAAATGGAGTATAATTATGACGTAAAGCCTCAGGACCTCCAAAGATAGAAGCAGTAAAGTTAATATAGTAATGAATTTACTGTTTGATTTCCTGGGAGGAAGGGCTCTCAGGGAAATCTGGAACAGGAAGGAAGATTAAGAAAGCAGTAAGGTGAGGCTCCTTCACACAGTGGGTATGTTCCAGACTGTTCTATGAGAACAGAGAGAGTCCCTGAAGGGAAGAATGTAGCCCCCAAGGAGGAGATTTAGAAAAGCATTTTCCAACCTGATAAAAAACCGTTCTCGTGGGAATGCCTTCTCCACAGATGGTTTCCCAAAGGACACTTTCTCTTATTTTTCCCAGATAACTGGATTTTTAAAAATTAATAATAACAACTCCTACCAACTAGATAATACATAGCCTTTAGCCTTGACTTAGAAACTTGGGTCAGTAAGCTTTACTGAGCAGTTGCTGCGAGCAACATGTTTTATTTGGTATTTTGTGAGATAGCCAGATGGATAACATGCTACTTATCCTGAAAAGGCACAAGGCCAGGATGAAAGGGAAGACACATTCTAGAGGAATTATGAATATTAGTTATACTGCATCAGGCATTGTTCTCCATGCTTTTGATATAGTAACTCGTTTTTGTTGCCATGGCTACCCTGCAAAAAGTCATGGTTTTCATTTAATAGGAAAGGAAACTAAAGTCAGATGGCTTTATCTAACATGTTCGATGTCACGGAGCTATAAACAAATAGTAAATGGTATCAGCAAGAGCTGAGCCATTTGCCCTACCGTTGTAGAGCGAGCCCGCCATCTGGGAGTTTGGGGTGTAGTTAGTTGAAGGCCCGATTGTCAACACAGGCTCTCTTTCTTATGAAACTATAGTCTTTCAGGGTTGTTGCTTCCCACCCTTTCTTTCTTTTATAATAAATGAGACCAGGAGTGGGTTCAAAGTTCCATGCAAGACTTACACTCGCTGACTCAAAGAAAGCAATCAATTTGAAGTCAACTTTTGTTTTCCTACAGAGCATTGAAAATATCCATGGAAAAGTGTTATGAAATCAAATGAAGCACTGTTTGTACAAGTAGTAGTGTTTCAAAGGGGTTTTCTGGCCAGAGCCAGGGCAAATGTGCAGCTCTGATCAACTTTATAAGGCTTCGATGTGAAGGGTTTATTTTTTTTTAAGTTTTTTTTTTCACTTTTTGTAACACTGAGGTTGTTCCTCAGGCCTCACACGTGCCGAGCCAGCATGTTACCCCCGCCCCCCCAGCCAAACCACACCCAGATCCTGTGTCATTTCCAGTTTGAAACAGTATGTCAGATAACTATCCAGGTTGACTTTGACCTTGTGATCCTCCTGCCTCAGCTTCTCAAGTAGCTAGGATAATGGGCCTGAGGTTCATTCTTTTAATAAGTGCTCATTTGTCTACAATGCATGCTTCATTTTAGCAGATATTGATTCCAGGAATATTGACTTATTTGCATAAAATGTCTAAAGCATCCTAATAGAAATTCCTGGGCTGGAGAGATGGCTCAACAGTTAAGAGCACTGACTGCTCTTCTGAAGGTCCAGAGTTCAATTCCCAGCAACCACATGGTGGCTCACAACCATCTGTAATGGGATCTGATGCCCCCTTCTGGTGTGTCTGAAGACAGTGTACTCACAAACATAAAATAAATAAATAAATCTTTAAAAAAAGAAACTCCTGGGCTGGTAAGATGGGCTCAGCGGGTAAGAGTACACTGACCGTTCTTCTGAAGGTCCTTAGCTCAAATCCCAGCCACCACATGCTGGCTCACAACCACCCGTTATGAGATCTGACGCCCTCTTCTGGTGTGTATGAAGACAGCTACAGTGTACTTATGTATAATAATAAATAAATCTTTAAAAAAGGAATTCCTAAGATAATTTATAAAGCATCTTGTAAGCGTGTTATGTGAGCTACAGAGATCGGCAGAGCTGACTTCTGTTAGCTTGGTCCTTCAAAGAAAGTAAAAGAGAAAAAGCATATGGTCTCTCCCCAGTGCTTTCTGCCCTGCTTTCCCTACTGTGTGCTTTCTCCTCAGATCCTGGGCCAGCATACCTGTCCCTGCCCTCTGCCATCCCCCAGACACGGTATTTCACTCCGGCACTTTTGGCAACTATTGAAATTTTATTCCTTAAACCCAATGCATTTTTGAGCATTCAGTGGGAGAGCACATGAGCCAATCTGTGAAACTAGTCCATCGGTGGATGGATTAGTTTCCTTCAAAGCCGATAACAGTACCACATGTTGTGTAGTCCAAACCAAAAGAACTTGACTCTCTGGCAATGCAGGAAACTAAAAGCCCAACGGCAATGAGCTAGCGGGGCTGTGCTCCTCCACGAAGCTCGAGAGGAAGGCTCTGGTGGCTTCTGGCAAGCCTTGGCATCTGTGCATTTAGCAGCAGTGACTGTCACAGTTGTCACATAGCGTCATCAGCTAGGACTCCTTTACGCCTAAATATCTGTCTTAGTTAGGGTGTTACTGCTGTGAGCAGACACCATGACCAAGGCAACTCTTATAAAGACAACATTTCATTGGGGCTGGCTTACAGGTTCAGAGCTTCAGTCCATTATCAGCATGGTGGGATCACGGCAGCCTCCAGGCAGGCATGGTGCAGGAGACGCTGAGAGTTCTACCTCTTCATCTGGAGGCTGCTAGGAGAAATCTGACTTCCAGGCAGCTAGGACAAGGGTATTAAAGGCCAATCCCATAGTGGCACACCTACTCCAACAAGGCTATACCTCCAAATAGTGTCATTCCCTGGGCCAAATATATACAGACCATCATAATATCCCTTGCTCTTCTCTTACAAACATGCCAGTCTGGAGCAGAGGAAAGAACCCAGAGAGCATGCCCTGCACACACAAGATGCTGAACTTGGTACCCAAAAGTCTTATAAAAAGACAGTTGTGGCTGCACATGTGTAATAACAGATCGAGGGAGGCAGAGAGAGGTGCCAGCCAATCTAACCTGGCCAGCCAGCTATAGGTGACAGGGAGAGACTGTCACTATAAACAAGGTGGGTGGAGCCTGAGAAATGACTCAGAAGGCCAGTCTTTGGCCTCCAAATGCATGCACGTGTATATGCACATACACCCTTAGTACATACATGGCACACACACACACACACACACACACACACACACACACACACACAGAGAGAGAGAGAGAGAGAGAGAGAGAGAGAGAGAGAGAGAGAACCAGTGATTGGATTTAAGCCCTCTTTAGCTTGCTGTAATTTCATTTTAACATTGATTCTGCAGGATTAGACTTTGAAATGAGGTCATATTCTGAGTTTGGCAATAGACATGAATTTGAAGAACACTCTTCAATTCTGCACGTCAGGTTAATAATAGAAGGCAGGAAAGAACATCTAATCATCTTAAATGTTGCCTTATTTGGGAAGGGTTGCACAATTCCATCTCCCTCCAACCCCTGTTATAGTTTTAACTGCCGCTGGTGATAGGAAGTGTCCAGTGACCTCCTTGGACCTCAGTGCATCTTAGAGAAGCCACAGTGACAAATGCTTACGCTGCCAACAAGATGGAGCGTTACTAACAGCTTGGTAACTATCAATTACCTTCTCCAAAGTGAAACTGGACTGGACGTGCTTTTAAATGAATGATGACTTCTGCAAACAAAGTAAGGCAAATTGAGCACTGTGGGAAGACTTGAGTCCTGCACCTCAGATGGAACTAAACGCAATTCTCAGGGCTGCTGTGGACTCTCTTACTGGGGAGAGCCATACATTAGCGGTAGCTGTAGAACAATTAAATCCACATAAAAGTTATTTTCAGGATTAAATAAAGCCACGAGCATGTTAAAATTATGATGTATTTCCCATCTTAGCAGTAATTAGTAGGATCTACTCGTAACAAGGTTGGTACAAAAATGTCACTCCATAGCCCATGCCCAACCTGAGCATGCTAGAACCTACAGAAGTTGACAATAATCAGGAGGAAGTCAGGACACTAGGAGGTGTACCCCTGAGGAGACAATGAGACACAGAACCCTTCTCTCTTGTCTCTTTGCCTTCTGGCTACCCTGAGGTGACAGGTTTCCGGTGCACAACGCTTCCTCCACGATATATGGCATCTCCACAGGCACCAAAGCGTGGAGCCACCAGATCACAAGCTGACACCCCTGAAATCAAGATCCCAAATAAAGCACACCCCCAACAGTGGGGTTCGTCAGATATCTCAGCACAGTGGCAGACACAGCTGCCATTGCTCCATCAAAAGCCAGCTTCTAACATGCACTGAGAAAGGTCAATGCCAAACCTCACGGCTGAGATCACCGACAGTTCAGTACCTTAGGAGGTCGAGGGGAAAGAGATCAGTGCTGTCAGGGAAGCCATGCTTGCCAGTTCTTTATCCTGTGTAAACTAAGGTTGAGTTCACCTTGAGCAAAATTTCATCTTAAACTTACTCCCAGCCTGCCCCTTCCCCTAGTGTTGTACAGATCAGGAACTCTGACCTCCTTTCCTTGAATCACAACAGTTTTATTTTGTAGGGAAGAGAGGAGATTTTTTTTTTCCTAAGAAGACAGCGTTTCGCAGTATAGTAAAGGCTGACTCGGAACTTGCTATGTAGTGTAGGCAAGGCTCCTCACTCTCCTCACTCTCGAAGCTCCCACCTCAGCCTCCCAAGCGTGAGAACTGCAGTTGTGTTCTGTGTAACTAATGTCAGTTTGACAGGAGTTCCGGTCATTATGGAAACAAATGCCTGGGCATTTCGATGAATTATTGTCTAGATTGGGTGAGAAGATCCACCCTAACGTGAGCAGCATAATTGTATGGGCTGGGGTTCCGAACAAAGGGAGCTGAGGAACAGTACTATCTGTCCTGCTTCCTGACTGTGTGCAATGTGACCTGCTGCTTGTGCTCCCACTGCCCTGCCTCCACCACCACCATACACCACACCCTTGAAGTGTGAGTCAAAGTAAGCCCTCCCTTTGTCAGGTGCTCTGTGGAATCCACAAGACAAGCTACTCAGGCACAAGGCACCACACCTGGTCGCTTTTGCAGTTGCTTTTGCGCTGTTGCTTTGCGGGGGTACGGAGAGCTGAGCAAAGTAAAGCAGTTTGTAGCCAGCCAGATAAATCCTAAATCCTCAGCCAAGGAGGACATTTTTAAAGGTTAAGAGATAAGGACAAGCTACTTAAGAGAAAGGGGATGCTTGTAAGGTGGGACTTTCCTGAGTAGCCACCCGCTCTGGCAGCCAGGATTTAACTGTGTGCGTGGACCTCAGGTTGGCTTGTCTGCCGCCAGGTAGCCTTACGCCCACTTCCGGGTGTTTACTCCCTCATTCGAAGTGACCACTGGGATTCTGCAATGATTTAGACTTGGCTCAGCTTTAAAAGTATGTAAATCCAGCAGAGAAATGACGTCCCTCTTCCCCATCTAGGGCTCATCTTCCTTCTCCTCCCCCTCATTTTCCTCTGCTCTCTTTTCCTCTTCCTCCTCCTCGTCCTCCTCGTCCTCCTCGTCCTCCTCGTCCTCCTCGTCCTCCTCGTCCTCCTCCTCCTCCTCCTCCTCCTCCTCC
>JADRCD010076819.1:0-10327 GCA_019843815.1 Montemys delectorum | reverse complement strand
GGTGACTTTGATCTTTTGATATTTGTAAGATAAAAAGTAGAATATCATATAATATCCTTATTGTCATGTGCCAAGCATTACATATAGAGGCCATCCACTAAAAATTATAGTATTTCTAAAATATTAGAATAATGATACATATCCTTTTGCTTCCATTTTTGATTGTCAATTATAAAACTAGTACTTCATTTTCCATTGGGTGGATTAACACCTTAGTTATTTCAGCTTTGGCTATTTGAAGTATGGATGATGAAAGCCATCAGGAAGACTGGGACTTTCTTTAATAACATAATGTTGGTGAGAGCTCTGTGTCTAAGTAGGTCAGCAAGGGGTTGAATAACCTGGGAGTCACTGAGCAGATCACTAAATGGCAAATAGGCAGGATTTGGTATTCAAAAGACAGAGGGAGCTAACAAAACTACCATTAAGGCAGAGATGTGAACTTTAACCGAATGAGAGATTATTTCCTTTCTTCCCCATTTTATGGTTTCTATAAAATCAAACAATATTAGGATCCTTGAGCCCATAACTAGTAATCATTACAAGGAAGGAACCAAATCAATTCAATAGAACAATGCCCTAAATTAAAAAAACAAATAAATAAACTAAATGTTATTTTTAAATACCACCTCTGTACCTCTTATCCTTGCTGTCGCTGGCGACTAGTGACTCAGAAGTAACTATACAATTTTACTCTACTTTTTCCCTCACTTCTTCCATTTTCCTACTGAATCTCATCAGGGCATTCAGGAGTAACTAAAAAGTGCATCCACTGGATGCAATGACTTTAAGGTCTAGATGAGAAAACTTTGTAGCCAAGTAAACCTTTATTTAGCATAGGGAAAAACATATAAAGTTATGTGAATAAATGTACAAAGAGTGAATAGAGACTCCTTTTACATACCTGATTACATTAGAGAGCAGGGCTTTGGTGTCTTGAAGTAACCAATTTCTGAAATGCTTTTAACAGATAGCTTTCTGGCCATATCCCTCTCCCTTCCTCCCTCCCTCCCTCCCTCTCTCTCTCTCTCTCTCTCTCTCTCTGTGTGTGTGTGTGTGTGTGTGTGTGCATCTCCATTACAGTTATTCAACATGCAATACTGTGAATAAGTGCCTTGTCTGTCACCATATATTCACAATAATAGATATGTTTCCCAAAATTATGTTTAGTGTAAGGAGTAAAAAAAGGAGGGCTTCAAAAGAAAATATCTTCAACATTATGACACTCAACAAAAGCTATCCTCTACACTTAGCAGTACAAATGGGCACTACTTTTGCCCTGTAGTATGCTTGGTAGACTCCCATCTATCATGAAGAAGTCATGACAACCAAATCAATTCAATATGGGTTCCCTTTCATTCTTGATTGCCTGGAGGTTGAAGTCTCCTACCCAGATGATCTATATTGAATTGTCATCACCATTTTTTCCAACAGCAGAGGTTTGGTACCTCTTGTGCTGATTGACTTGTAGATACATAATCACTCCAATATAAGAAATAGGTTACAAATTGTATTACTGTTAAAGCAGTATGATCATTTTCATACTGAATGCAACAATCATATTTTTAAATGATGAATTATAGTCCATTTTACATTTTTATGATGCAAAATAGCTACATGTCCCATCATATTAATTGACCTCATCCACTTCTGTTTGTTTATAACTTTGCTTATAGATGTAATTATACTTAGCTGCCTCATGGTATAATCATTAATATACTTCTATTAGTTTAGTCACATTCAAATTTACATACAGTTATTATATTTACAGATACTTAATTACCAGGGTTATATACTGCACATGTCCTTTATCTCATGAGACAAACAAATATGCATATATATATATATATATGTGTGTGTGTGTGTGTGTGTGTGTGTGTGTGTGTGTGTGTATGTGTGAATACATATGCTCTAAATTTAGGATTTGCCCCAAATCAATGCACAAAATATACACAAAATTAAAGACATGTTTCTATATATCATCCTAGTAACTATAAGTTTCTCATCCTCTTGCCTAGATAACAAAAAGTAATACATCTAAGCAAGCATTTTTGCTATACTAACATAAAAAGATGATTTTAGAATAAAAGCCTAAACACATGTTTACATGTCTCTATCATAAATTGTTTATCCTATATAAAAGAGAACATTAGTGCCCTAAAATGTGTATTTGTGTTGTGTATGTGTGTATATCTGTGTATGTGCACCTGTGTGTGACAAGTTTTTCTGAAGGACTAATTCTAATTTGTACATGTAAGGATACTTTTCAGACAATCAATCAATTCTGACCTTCAGTTCAGGCCTAAAATTTTCCATTCCTTTCTTGTCATCCAAAATATTTTTAGAGAAATGTCAGTCCTCCAGAAAGAGAAAGAATGCTTATCTGTAAAGGGCTGTCTCCTTGTAAGTGTGCAAGGAGATGTGGCTATGTAACAAATTGCTATTGTTCAGACTCATCAGTTCACAACAAGCATTTTGAAAACATGCCAGAGTGACTCAAATGTCATATATGGTCAAATACCTAGAGACAAAAAGGAGAACATGACATATTCATTTTGTTTGCACTGGATATAGCCTTGGTCTTTTCCTAATGGTTTAAATTTAACTTGTTTACTTGTGAGCACATCATCTCAGAAAGCAGAATAGAGGGAAGAAATTAAGGGAGAATTTTGTAGGGAAATTTTTGAAACACCCAAGTTCACTAAAAGACTGATTTATGTTAGGTAGTATGTAGATTTTTATGAGGCTTGGTTCATCATTACTGAAAACACACCTTTCCCGACCCATATCATTCTGCTTTTCATTCTACCATCAATTTGACAAAAGTTAAAAGCATGAATTTTTACCATAGCCAGTTATAACTTCTTATCTTGACCAGCTAGCCTGGTAAAAAATAATTGTGGCTTTTGAGAGTCATATTATGCTATGAGGACTTTATTGGTAGTTAATTGCTAATAATATCATTAAAAAGCAATTTATTTTGTTAATGGGTAACGAACGGATATGACTATCAACTATTCTCTAGAGACAATATCCTTTGGATAAAAGAACATTGGCTGGGAAAACCATAGATTATAATACTTGAAATTCAACTGTCAAGGAAAGGGATTAAGTGCAACTGTAACTATAGACAATGAGAAGAAAATTGACCCACAGGTGATATGTCTGAGGTTGTCCAAAGAACATTTTGACATGGAAATAATTGTTAATTTCATATCAATAAGAAAATAGGACTTTCATGTATCTGTATTTGAAGTTGACTGATTAGGACATTGTACCAGGTACTAGTACTTAGACCAGTCTTTAGATACTTGCATTTTAACATGCATTTGCTTACATATATAGGAGCCTCTCTTAGTCAAGTTCAATTACTGTGAGGAGACACAGTGGCCATGGCAACTCCTATAATGGAAAATATTTAATTGGGGCATGCTTACAGTTTCATAGCAAGATGCATGGGGGCATGCAGGTAAACACAGTGCCGGAGAGGTAGCTGAAAGTTCTAATCAGGATCCACAGGTAGAAGGAAGAAAGAGACACTAGGCCTGGCTTAAGCATTTGAAACACTAAATCCTACCCCCAATGACTTACTTTCTACAACAAGGCCATATTTATTCCAAATAGGACATAATTCCTAATCTCTGTCAAATAGTAGGACTCCTTAATGGCCAAGCATTTAAATTTAAATGTATGGGTCTATGGGGTGCTGCATTCCTATTCAAAACTGCCACATGACAATCTCTGGCCCCCATTGGCTTGTAGCAACATCATAATGTAGAACTTCAACTTCAAATGTCTCCATTGTCTATCAAAGTCTCAACAGTCCAAACTTTAGAATCTCTTCTAAGTATAAAAGTCCAAAGTTCAAAATGTCTTCTAAGACTCATGGCAATCTCTTAACTACAATTCCCTGTAAAATCAAAATAAAAAGGCAGATCATATACTTCCAACACAGAATAAACATGGCCATTCTAAAATGGAGGAAAGGGAACCAAGTGAGGAAATGTGGACCAAAGCAACATTTGAAACCACCAGGGCAAACTCTAAATTCCCCATTTCCATGTCTAATGTCAAAGAGCTCCCTCAGATCTGCCATTCTTTTCAGTGGCTGGTTTCCCTTCCTGTTAGCAGCTTTCTTTGACAAGTATTTCACAACTCTGCCATCTCCAACATCTTGAGTTCCCCAAGATAAACAAGGCTTCACCTTTACAGCTTCACACAATGGCCTCTCTGATCCTCTATGCCTCACCTCAGCAGCTTTCCTTAGATGTGGACAGAGATTCTAAAACACCTTTCTTATATCCTTGACTGTGAAACTAGAACTACATGGCAGACGCTCCTAAGTCCTTCTGCTTGCTACAGCTGGAACATGCCCCCCTTCATTCAAACATATTCCCACCAGCATTCAGTTTCCAATGGTTTCCTTTAATGTCTAGTCTTAGCTATCCTACAACTCAATCTGTAGACCAGGCTTGTTTTCAACACCAGTATCTGCCTGTCTTTACCTCAAGTGCTGGAATTAAAGGCCTGTGACACCATACCTAGCCCTAAGCTTTCATTTAGTACCTTTTCTTTCTTTTTGTTAGTAGATAGTTTCTTTGTTTACATGTAAATTTCTCCTTTCCCAGTTTCCCCTCCAAAAACAAACAAACAAAAACAAGAACAAACCCCTGTTGTCTCCCCCCCCCATGCCTGCCACCCCACTCTCTCCCACTTACTGGCCCTGGCATTCCCCTAAACTGGGGCATAGAACCTTCACAGGGCCGGGGGCCTCTCCTCCCATTGATGATCGAATTTGCAATCCTCTACTATACACATGCTGCCAGAACACTCAGTTCCACCATGTATAGTCCTTGGGAGTCCCTGGGAGCTCGGAGGGTACTAGTTAGTTCATATTGTTGTTCATCCTAAGGGCTGCAAACCCTATAGCTCCATAGGTCTTTTCTCTAACTCCTTCATTGGGGACCGTGTACTCAGTTCAATGGATGGCTATGAGCCTATATATCTGTATTAGTCAGGTACTGTCCGAGCCTCTCAGGATATGGCTATATTAGGCTGGCTTGTCCTTCCTTCAGTCTCTGCTCCATTTAGTTCCTTTTCACTAGTTAGAAGCTTATCTGGGTGGAGTCTTGCCCTGAGGTTACCACTACCTTTATTTCATTTAGCATTAGAATTTTCTTCAATTTTCTTATCTCCTTAAGCAAGAGATTTAACTCCATTATACTTCCTGGTGCCCCCTTTTTGCTCAAACTGTACACTTTACATTATTCCTTGCTCAGCTTGCTTCTTTTCATTATAGGTCTGAATAAAATTGGCTACTAATAAACACTCTACATAGTAAATACTAGACTGCTTGGAAATCTCTGCCAAGTTCAATTACTGTGAAGAGACACAATGACCATGGCAACTCCTATAATGGAAAATATTTAATTGGGGCATGCTTACAGTTTCATAGCAGGATGCATGGGGGCATGCAGGTAAACACAGTGCCGGAGAGGTAGCTGAAAGTTCTAATCAGGATCCACAGGTAGAAGGAAGAAAGAGACACTAGGCCTGGCTTAAGCATTTGAAACCATTAATCCAAACCTCTTCAAATTAGCCTCAGGCAGACATTATGTTTAAGGGCAAAAACCAGCCACATTCTTCACCAAACAATCAAAAGAATAGCCTGTGGGCCACTTATTAAATTTTTTTTCTCTAAAACTCCTTGAGACAGGCCCCCACAGTTTAATTCATACTCAGTACCACTGCCTTCCATGTTTCTACTAGCATGGCCCATTTAAATCCCTCTTAAATTCAGCTGCTTTTCTAATCCAAAGTTCCAAAGTCTAGATTCTACCAAAAAGAGCATGATCAAGACTATCACAGCGATATCCTAGTCCCTGATACACAATGTCTGTCTTAATTAGTGTTTCTATTACTGTGAAAAGACATCATGATTACCAAAACTCTTATAAAAGAAAATATTTAATTGGGGGCTTGCTTTCAGGCCCAGACGCTTAGTCCTTTGTCAGCATCTTGGAAAGTATGGTGGAATACAGGCAGACATGGTGTTAGAGAAGGAACTGAAGATTCTAAGTCTATCTAGATGTGTATGTAGTAGGAAGATAGAGACATTGGGCCTAGCTTGAGCATTTGAAATTTCGAAGCCCATCTACAATGAGACACTTCCTCCAACAAGGCCACACACACTCCCAAAAGGTCATGGACCCTAATCCCTATTAAGCAGTGATACTCCATAAGGGTGAAACATTCAATTTAGTTGTTCACTGCTTTAGCTGAACCACAATCCAAGCGCCTGAGTCCTGTGCATTGTGGTCCAGAGCCCAGCCTATACCCGAGGTCTTCTATGACAGCTATGGATCTTCCAATTTCCAGCAGATCTCGGGGCGGGGGGGTGCTGTAGACTCTCACAACAGTTCACAGCTCCTCTGTGTATTCCCAGTTCCAGCTGCTCCCTTGGCACTGCTGTCTGGGGTAGCTCTCAAAGGCAAGTTTCTGGATTTCTTAGCACTTCAAGCCACAGAGCTGGGGAACTTGTCTGCTGGGGCAGTTCTGTACCTCCGACCATCTTTCCTCTGATTTGAAGCTTTCCACCCCAGCCCTTTTCTTCATCCGTACTTGCTTCAGGACCTGCCATTCCCTTCAGATTTTTACTCTAGTCCTTTCCATCTTGGTGGCCAAAGTCCTTTCCTTCTGCCAGGGATTCTATTTAGCAGAAGCTTGCTCCTACCTGTGGTAGACTCACAGTGGTCAGTGGTGGATTTGGCTCCCTACTGTTTAGCACCACCTTCTGCTCTATCTCTCTTTCTGTTGCTTATGGATCCTATTCTGCAACACCTGAGCCTGTCTGGGCAGGCCTCACCTGTTTCTGCTCCTCAGTTCTTGTCTTCTTCTACTAGACTCTTTTACCTTAATTTGTGGAGAGCAAAACTGCTCCTAGAAGAACTGAAGCTTTTCCAGGATTATAGAAACCTAAGCTTCAACCTCTGGAGTCCTGGGTCATCGTAGACCTGCAAAGACTCTTCTCTGGTCTCAATTACTATCTCAATGTCCCACCTTCCACCTACAGAGGACTATTCTGAACTCAGTACATGGATCCCTACCAACAACCCTCTCCACCAGATGCCCCTTGTTAGATGCTGAAAATTTGGGAGTAAACAGGCCCACCTTCTCAAGAAAGGCCTCCCCAAAATGCAGAGGAGCCTGAGTCCCGGGGGAACTAGAAGCTTGGATTACCCCTAGTCTCCTGAGGGAGTACCCTTTGAACCCCCAACCCCATAGGCTTGTATGTAGATGATAAATATATAAGAGGGGAACAGGGTGAGTAGGGAGAAGTGGTGGATCTGAAACTTCAATTCTTTACCTCAACCTCTATGACCTCGATCCCTTCGGTTAAAAGGAAAGAATGATAAAATATTTTTTAAAAAAAATCAGTAGTTCTCAACCTTCGAGTCCCAGCCCCTTTGGAGGTTAAATGCCCTTACACTGGGACATCTAAGACAACCACCACTAAAAAACACAGACGTCTACATTAAGATTCATAACAGTAGCAAAATTATAGTTATGAAGTAGCAACAAAAGTAATGTTATGGTTGTGAAAGCACATCATGAGGCAGCAGCATTAGGAAAGTCGAGAACCAGTGATTTAAATATATGAGCAAATGGTGGCTATTCCTATTAAACCAACCACAGAGCCAATTAAAACTTTCATTTTGTTACAGATGAAATTCAAACAAATTTAACTCAGTAAATACTTACTAAATTTATCTTATCTTTCTAGTTTTATATAAGTAATGGGAAGTAGAAAAATAGAAGCATTATATTCTCTAGTACATTATTAAATATAGACTTTGATTCTAAATGTAAGGACCAGGATTTGTTTGTGTGTGTGTGTGTGTGTGTGTGTGTGTGTGTGTGTGTGTGTGGTGTGTATCTATATCCATATATATGTATATATACACTTACATACTAATATATATACACTTACATACTAATATATATACACTTACATACTATACACACATATATATATATAAATGTATATATATTATATATATGCATAAAATGTTCATATATATGAAGCAATTTAACTACTTAATAAATTGGTGTTGGATAAATGAATGAAGAAAAGTTGAGGACATGTGATCCTGTTTAAATAAGGCTTTTGATAATAAGTAATAGATCATATTGGATAAGAAAAACTATAAGAAAAAAAAAGGGCTGTGTATTTGGCCAAACATAAGTATAGCAACAGAATGCCCTAAATGCAGGCCTAGCAATATTCCTAAACCAGATCAGATTCAGTTCTTAAGTGTATCTGAAACCCCTGTAATCCATGAATATAGACTATGTCAGTGATATTCACTTTTTTATTAAAACAATGTGAAATATTCAAGACTTCATTTGTGTCTACTGTGTTCTTGTAACACCAAGAAAGGATACAGGGACAGCCAAAGAGATGTTATATACTATAACTGAATCGTCAGTCTGTGATTAATTTCGCTCCCTACAATCTTGCAGAATTCATTCCATTTTCAATGAATTTGAGGAAACAGGACTATAAAATTTAGGTGATTAAACATACTGATTTACCCTGGCTTCCCCAAAACACTTTTCTAAAAAATAAGCTTTGAGTCCCTCAGAGCAACATGTTGAGATATAAACTTACCCAGCACCATGTCTATGAAAAGCTTCCAAAATATCATTAGCTTTGCCAGCATATTTAACTAGGAGTTTGGTAACCTATGTTCTTTTTTTTTTAATATATCTTATGACAAGAATTTTAATACAAATTCCAAATTATATAACTGATTTTAGAAAATTAATATAGTTTTTAAAATACCAATCAGAAATTTCCAAATTCCTTCCATAGATTTCCTTTAACTCTTGTCTAGTATCTCAGTCTAAGGATATCTGTATGCATAAAACATTGAAATAATAAATTAAGATACTTAATAGTCATAAAACAGAAAAACCGTAATTTTGAGTGTTTCCCCCCTTGAACTTCGCAATGCAAATGCCACCAATGACAATTCTGAGCAGCACAATTTCATACTTTGACATCACTAATAATAATGGCAATGCAAATAGAATAACTTAAGACAGCACTCAAGCTTAGGAGCCACAATCTCACAACTAACAACCTTACCTAGTGGGGAACAACTTTTTCACTTTTTGTGTCAATGGGGACAGCACAAAACCCCAATACTTTTTATACCAAGTCATTTCAAATTCAAAAATACATTTAAAATCTATAGATGAATTTTAATCCCGCAACAGTGCTACTCTAGCAAGGAATCACATCCAGCTGGAATACACATATCTTGTTCTTATCTTATAGAATAAATCATCATTTTGAACTCAACAGTTTCTACAAAAAGTAGAACAAGTTCAATCATTTCAAGAAACACCTTTTCTCAGTTATAACCTCCATAACTCTCTCATGATTTCTATCTTGCCAAAGATGCTCCTCTTTTATTTCTAGGGAAGTTTAAAAATACCCAGTACTGATCATTAAGAAGAAGACATAAGCCAATGTTCAGTTGCCACAATAAAAAAAAAATTAATTGTCCGAGGAGGTGTTTTCCCAAGTCTTTAATACCAACATTTAGGAAGCAGAGGCAGAATTATCTTTGTGAGTTCAAGGCCAGTGTGCTCTACAGAGCTAATTTCAGGACAGTTAGAGTTATACAAAGAAACCTTGTCTCAAAAAATAAATAAACAGTAAAAGAATTGATTACTTCTCTAAATTTCTCTAACATACCAATCATTCTTGAAATCACTCAAAACTTTTACTCACATTCATGTCAAAATGATAATAAAAGATAAGTAAAAGCTGAGATATTTGATTCTCAAAAAACCAGATGATGCTGTTGTTTTATGTGACATTTGTTTGTTTGTTGTTGTTATATTTCAATATATCTTCAAGCTCTATACAAACCTGGACCAGATGGTGCAAGTTTATAAGATGCTAATTTCAAAGATTTCTAGACCCAGAATGACTCAAAAGGCATTACTGGAAGAAATAATGTCCTCCCAGTTACAGAACACAGATTATGCAAGAGGCTTTGCTAAATAGGTATATAGATGTTCACATCTTACTGTCAGTCTTCCTCACAAAGCTTCTATATTTTGAGATTCAGGAAAGAGTGAATATCTAAAGTTTTCATCAGGTAATATTTATATATTTATATGTATATGTGTGTGAGAGGCAATAATAATAAAAGAAATTGGGGCCATTAATTTGAAAGGGAATGGGTTAAGCACAGGAAGAGTTTGAGGTAGGACACAGGGAAGAAATGATAAAAATATAGAAATCATATAT
>JADRCD010076813.1:0-15138 GCA_019843815.1 Montemys delectorum | reverse complement strand
ATAAACTGAGAGCCATAAATTGCAGCTTTGTAAATGAAGGACACATGGTACCTTAAACAACATATTAACCAGTACATTTATTCAATATTTAGAATAAAGTGGGAGATCTGCATAGTTGGCCCAATTAGGATGAATTATATAAAATTGATCATTTTCAAAATTCTTTTCCAAATACATTTGGAGTACTCAATAAGAAATAAGAGATTTTTGCTTTTACAATGCAGGTGAGCCTGCCTTTTCTTTATACGAAATGCCACTCAACCAAAATATTGCAATTATGTGTATTTGATGACAGTAAATTACTTTGAGGAACATGTGCCATATTCCAAAAAAGGAACATAGCTGAGATTTCTTTCTATGAATGTTCAGCAGAGAACTAGAATGTACATTAGTTTTGCATTCTAGTATTTTATGATATATATACATATATAACATGAAGAATCTGTCTCTAAGACTGATTTTCTAGCTGGGTAGGGGTGGTGTACACCTTTAATCCCAGCACTTGAGAGGCAGAGGCAAGCGGATTTCTAAGTTCGAGGCCAGCCTGGTCTCCAGAGTGAGTTCCAGGGCAGCCAGGGCTATACAGAGAAACCCTGTCCCCCACCAAACAAAACACAAAAAACAAAAAAACAAAAAACAACAAAACAAAACAAAACAAAATGTCATCCGCGCAGGTTTCCCGCCGGCAGGAACACATGGACACACACAGGATCCTTCTGCAGCAATTGTTTATTACATCTTCCAGAGGGCAACACCCGACCCCCAAAAAGGCTCTGCTTATATATGCCCTGGAGCGGCGTGTTCATTCTGATTGGCTGTTTACTCAGGAGCGTAATTCACCCCGGGATGGGTCTGACTTGGCGCGCTCTGGCCCTAGGCACATGCGCAATTTACCTGTCTGCTGGCTATCACCGCTCACCCGTGGCTCTCTACAACAAAACAGACTGATTTTCTACAAGTTTTTTTAAACTCAACACATAAGATAGTGGCAATAACTTATGTAAATAAGTTAATACTAACATGACAAGTGCAATATTATTCTTTATAATTTTTTCTATAAAGACCTATCTCTAAATATGTCTTTATTTAATTTCAAATTAAAGAGTTTAGGGTAAAAATTTAGAGGATTAAAATAACCTACATTGCACTATGTGGGATAAGTATCATAAAAAAAATCTAGACATTTTGATCCTATCATCAGATCTACATCTTTAGCCATACTTACGATTATTTATACTGTTTTCCAATGCAATGCTCAGTTTGTTGCATTTTATGTAATTGTAAGGATGCGTCTGTTTTTAGGTCCCATGTGGTTTTGCTGCTTTTCTTAGGCTTTGTGAAAGCTCTTACTATATCTGCCTACGTATGTCATAGATCTATATAGCATGTGTGTGTGTGTGTGTGTGTGTGTGTGTGTGTGTATCATAGATTTTGTTCATTTTTCAATGGCAACAAAGTCCACCATTGAGTCCACTGTCTAGTGATGTCTGTTTGTGTTTTTCCGTGTGTTCCTCAGTAGATGCACATCATGTTATATAAACACAAGAATCCCTCTTGTGCTGCTTCATTAAGATAGTATCTATTAAAAAGGAACAGAAGAAAATTATTTCATTTTCCCTATTCTGTATATTTTGTCATTTAGTTCACAAACCTGATTTTAAATTTAATAATATTTTGTTTAATCCTGGTTTATTACCAAAGATCCAATTTATCCAGTGGTTTGCATATGCAAAATGTGTTTATAAATATGTAACGATTGCAATGAATAATAATGTTGCAACAGTAGGTGTCTGGTTTCCCTTTATTTGCTCACAAGTAAACTGTGCAATTCTTAAGGATCCTAGAAATCCAAAATCATTTGCTAACCAGGACTTACACTGGGAGTCCGGTGCTTTTTTCAGGTTTTCCATCCTTCTAGTTCTCAAGAATGCTTAAATTTTAGCTCTGCTTCATTCAAAACAAAGTATCTTTTCTGCACTCTCATGTTTTCACATCATTCCCCAAATGTACCAGACTTTACCTACCTCTAACACCACTGAAGAAATGTATGTATGTAATGCAACCTTTCCTGAGACCCATTTCTCATTTTCCAGTCTTTTCTTTGTCACTGTGCAGGGCACACCGCCTCTCTATTACTCGTGATGTTGCAGTTCTTAATTCCATCTTGAATTATAATATATATGTAAATGCATATATTTATACAACTATTGCTGTGTTTTTATAAGAAGAAAGAAAGAAACAGTATACGTTTGATAGAGGTGTGGTATGGTGAGGTGGAAGGGGGTGCCTCTGCAGGCCCGTGCTGAGGCATCCCTTCCCCCTGAGGTAACAGTATAGAATAGAGTTTCTTTTGGGAATGGGGAGGGGAGTTGAGGGAGTAGAGTCAGAGAAAGGCAGAGAGAGAAAGGCAGGGAGAGAGAGGGAGAGATAGAGACAGAGAGACACAGAGACACAGAGACACAGAGACACAGAGACAGAGAGATAGAGTACAGGAGTAGGTTCGGGCCATGAACACATGGAGAGATGAGGGGAGAGGAATGGGGAGAGAAGGGACAGAGAGGGAAGAGAGTTCGAGGGTAAGAGGGTAAGAGTGAGGAGGGCGAACAGCCCCTTTTATACTGAGTCAGGCATATCTGGCTGTTGCCAGGTAATGGTGGGGCAGAGTGTAGAAGAAATGCTAATAACTATAACTTTGACAGTGGTCTTCATTCTTTCTTTCCACTCTTTTTTGTCCATCTCTTATATTTTACATTCATTCACTAGATTAATATTGCTAAGAACTTGTTTCATTATATATTCACCTTCTCAGGGGAAAAAAAAAGTCTATGGACCAATAAGGAAATTACAGCCCTTTCTTAAGGATCTTTGCTTGAGATCCACCCTCGTGCAGTATGATTTGAATGTCAATGATGTGAATCTGACTTTATAAAAAAAAGTGGGGAAAGTGAAATATAAATGTGCTTCACAGAGGCAAGGCTGTTTGTTTCCCGGCTTCCTTTCTTACACGTTTAGCTTGAGATAGCATCTGCGACGTGAGCCTGTGTGAAAGCTAAGGGCTTGTGGTCGTCTCCTGGAGCTGCAGTGAAGCAGCAGGCAGTTTCAGGTTCCTCACTCACAAAGTGTCTGGACACTAGAGGCATTCAGACATGCTGGAAGGCTGATGCAGTGAGTTTAGTGTGCAAGAGGCTGGCACAATCCTTGTGTAGTGCGGTTACTGAAGTCAGGGAGCATGAAGCTGCTATGGTCTCTCCATTTCTCGCCAGCGCCCCCAAGACCAACCCACCTCAGAGAGGCAGCTGAGGAGAGCTGTGCTTTGCACTTTTCCTTGTTTTTCTCCTATCTTGTTATTTATGCTCTCCTTAAGGGAAACAGCCAAATAAAACCAAATTTTCACTAGCAAACACATAATGAGTAGAGGTGTGTTTCCGAAACACCACATCACTAGACAAGGGGAGAAAACATAGTTGGTGTGTTTGAGAGCTCTCCAGTTTCATTTTACTTATTGTCTTTTGAGCCATTTCACAAATTACAAAGCAACCATCCATCCATTTCAGGTAGGGATTATGATACATTTAAGAGATCCCAATCCTGTTATCAGCAGGTACTAGCCAATTTGTTGAGCAAACACGGATTAGAAGCAAGTGAGGAAATGTCTGTAGTTCAGTAGTTTCTAAAGTGTTACTGCTTTTGCCCTCAAAATACATATCACAGTTGTTAGTGGCATTTTGGGATGGAGACTGTATTGGCATGTAGTGGATAAAGCACACAGATGTCACTAAGCATCTGTATGCAGTACACAGGACACATCAAGCCCACAGACATGCAAACGAGTTATGTAGTCTAACATCAGTTATTGCCAGGGTTGAGAATTCCTGCTCAAATAAGGACCTGAACACAAAATCATGTCTGAAATTTTAAATTCTAACTTTTAAACAACTACTACAGTACAAAAAAACCAAATTAATCCAGATGGGGCTTATATTTTGACAAATAACATTTGCTAGTATTTAACAGTTGGGGTTTAAAGTGTTTTACTATCTCAAAAGTTTTTTGTTTTGTTTGTTTGTTTTGTTGTTGTTGTTTTGTTTTGTTTTGTTTTGGGTCAGAACTTAGGGCACAGCTTAGCTGGGTCCTCTGAAAGGCTTTAGGTGTCATACACTGTAGGCAAATTTCTTAACTAAATCTTTACTGGGACAGTAGTCACTTGTTTACTGATTCTTAAAATATGGATTTCAGTTTCTTGATTGCTGTAGATCTCAGCAACTTGTCTTACAGCTGCCTCTGTTACACAGTGCAAAACCACGGCAGGTTAGCGTTTTCAGACTTGTTGTAAGTCTTCTTGGGAGATTTGTGTTAAAATGTTATAAAATGTAATTATGTCTCTCTTCCTCTTTGGAGCACAGCATTCTGAAAAGAGACCTTTTAAGTTTGACATCCTTACAGTGAAATCAAAGCTAAGTCCTGGTCTCACACTTTTGTGCTCCACATGGAGAATGAACAAGTAGAATGTGCAAATCTCCTCACCCCATTAGAGGTTAGGGAGACACAGAGCAGCAAAAGAAAAGAAAAGGGGAGGATGAAGAAATAAATGCTGATGGGAAGCTCCACACCACTTGGGATAGCCCCCGCAACATGGAAGAGTCGGGTACAGGGTAAGGCCATGAATTAGGACCTAGAGAAACTAAACACTGAACAGCTTCTTAGATCTCAGTCTCAGGGACAGAGCAGTAGGGTGTGGCTTGGTTTCTTCAGGGATGTGGTATCTTTGAGTTATCAGCATCTAAAAGGAACTAACCTTTAATCTAAAATTTAGGACCTGCATCTTTCTATTATCTATTAAAAGTTATTATAATCAATTTTGTTCAATTAGAGATTTGCTAAGAAATTCTGTCCATGCACTTAAGTATATGCAGACTGTTCATTTTTTGATATTGAATTCTGTTTAGCCTTGCCTATAATTAAGCTAGTTTAATTTTTACTCCTTATTGGAAACCAATTTCGAAGTTGAAAGGCTGGGTAATAGTAGGAAGGGCTCAGTAGAGAGATTCATTGTAAGCAAAGTGGTACAAATATTGCTGAGGAAATTTAATGGTTACATTGAATCTTTTGTCATTTGTGTTTTCTGATAGACTATAAGCAACCCATGATTTTTAGATACGATTTCATAATCTTTCAGTCTTATACTGTAAAACATGCTTTGCAGTATTTTACACATGGTAACTGATAATATTATCATGTGTCAGATTGCAAATGTACTTTGCAGTTTCACAGGAAAGGCCCAAATTTCTGTTTTATATACATTGCATTGAAGACACATATTTTGGAGAGATAAAGGTAGAAATTATATAGTCAAATAGAATTTTCCCTTAAATTTCTTCCATGGGTAAACACTCATATACTGTTGGCATCTCTTATATGTTCATTCATAGTTTTCTATTTTTTTTTACAAACTCAATACAACAGGATCACTTATTTTGCAGAGTTCAGGGCATGGAGCCCAGGAGGCAAGAAAGGTTAAGACTGAGAAAGGAGGGCATATCTGAGAAAGAAACAGCCTGGCTTTGGGAGATGAGAAAGAAGGTAGTTTGGGAAATGCTGGAACTCAAGACCTAGTGGCTACTAGGAAAGGAGTCAAAGTATGAAGGGGATGGATTGTAGGGCTTTCAAAACTGCACTTAAGGACTATGAGTTGGTAAGATTGGTTGGGAGCTTTTAAGCCTAGACATCTGATTTTCACTTTCCAACAATGTCTTCTGCAATAAGATGAAAGCTAGATTGTGGGCATCTACGGAGGGATGCAAAGAGATGATTTCACTGCTGACAGGAGTAACAGCCTGAGAGACCTGAAGAAGCTCCTGCTCAGTGAGGAGAAGTCAGTTCTAAGGGCTTCATGCTGTGTGACTCCACTTATAGAGCGTCTTTGAGACAATGAGACTACAGAGATGGAGAGTAGGTTAGTGGCTACCTGGAGCTAGGGCTAGAGGTAATTGGATGCGAATACAAAGAGCTGGCATAATGGAATTCTGTTATTGTTGTGGAACAGTTTTACATCTTGCAAGTGGTAGTAGCCACACAAATGTGCACTTGAGGTAATATTACATAGAACAAACAAACAGAGGGATATTTTCCATGTTGCTTAAAAAGTGGTAATATGTTACTTTTGTTACTCAAGCTAAAACAAAATGTCAGAGAACTGAGTGGCCTAGAGGAAGAAATCCTTCATCTCCTGCTCAAGCCCACAGAGGAACATATTCCTGCCTTCTCCTCCCATAGTCATGCCTCTGTCTGTACTGGCTGAGTACTAATCTGTTACTAGAACAATTGTCATTTTGGATTAAAGGCCATTCCTATTTAGCGCAATTAACCTTAATCTTGCTAAAAGACTTTGTCTCTAATATAGTGACGTTCTTGAATTCTGTGAGGCTGGAATTTCAGCAACAGTTGGGCAGTGAGCACAACTGAGTTTCTAAGAGGTAAAAGCTGAATAATGCAATGAATATAGTTAGGTTAGGGATCCTGGATCAATTTTCTAATTGGGTTATTTGTTCTTCTGGAGTCTGACTTCTTGAGTTCTTTATATAGTTTGGATATTAGTCCTCTGTCAGATGTATGGTTAGTGAAGATCTTTTCCCAATCTCTAAACTACCATTTTGTCCTATTGACAGTGTCCCTTGGCTTACAGATGCTTTTTTAGTTTCAAGAGGTCCCATTTATCAATTGTTGCTCTTAGAGCCTGAGCCATTGGTATTCTGTTCAGGAAATTTTCTCCTATGCCAATTCATTCAAGACTATTTCTCACCTTCTCTTCTATTAGATTCAATGTATCTGGTTTTATGTTGAGGTCCTTGATCTATTTGGACTTGAGTTTTGTGCAGGTTGATAAATATGGTTCAATTTGCATTCTTCTATGTGCAGACTACCAGTTAGAGCAGTTATACAATTTGTTGAACTATTCCAGGGGTACTGGGAGAGGGAGCAGCATTTGGGATGTAAAGAAATAAACTAATGAATTAATTAAAAACAAGAAAGAATACTGAACCAATGTGTTTTCTTAGCTCTGAAATACTATAGTTATATATTATCACCATTCAGGGACTCTGGTTGAAATAATTCTACATTTTATAATTTCCTATCAGTCTATAATTGTTTAAAAATAAAAAAAAAATGTTTTCAAATAGAACGATTCAGGTGAGAGCACAAAATAACATAAAGACCTAAGGTGATATGTGAGTCTCAATGACACTGTGGATGAGTTAATCTGTCCTATCAAAGTTGTTGATATTAGAGTATACCTATTCAACAGCTATTAATTGAGCACCCTAAAAAAAAAGTACACACTTGATGCAGGACAGGAGAACAGTAGTCTGTCAGGGACTATTTGGTTTGGGGGTCTACAGTACTAGGGCTGTGCTGTGTAATTGGGCTATAGCACTGATCCCAGTAATTTTTATCTTTATGGTGCTTTGTAAGAATAACTTGGTGTGCATTGAGTCTTATTCGTACTTAGAACCTTTCCTCATGAGAAGATCAGGCTGTGTTGCCAGGATAGTAAGCTCTATGTAGAATTCCATACTCTCTTATTGACTTCTTCTTGTTTTGTGCTCAATCAACAAGTTTAACTCTACAAATAGATTAATTTACTTTCTATCATATATTTCAGTATTAGCTTGACTGTTTTGTTACTTTTCTACTGCTGTGAAGAGACACCATGACCAAGGAAACATGGAAAATAAAATATTTGACTGAGAGCTTTCTTAGAATTTTGGAGGGTTGATTCCATGATTGTCATGATGCAGAAGATGGCAGCAGGTAGGCAGGCAGGCTGGATTGGTGCTGGAACAGCAGCTGAGAGTTTACATATTGTGACAACAGTATGAGGCAGGGGGGAGGGAAGGAGAGAGGGATGGAGGGATGAGAGACAGAGAGAGAGAGACAGAGACACACACAGAGAGAGACAGAGACAGAGAGAGAGACACACACACACACACAGAGAGAGAGAGAGAGAGAGAGAGAGAGAGAGAGAGAGACAGAGACAGAGACAGAGACAGAGACAGAGACAGAGACAGAGAGACAGGGAACTGGTAATGGCTTTTGAATCCTAAGAGCCCACTCCCAGTAACATAGCATTTTCAACAGTGCTTTACCTCCTAATCCTTCACAAACAGTTCCCCAAACTAGGAACCAAGATTCAAATATATTAACCTATGGGAGTCATTTGCATTCAAACAACTGTAATGACCTTCTTGTTTTCCTATTCCCTTTGCCCCGTTTTATTGCCAAGGCTAAGTACTAAATGTTCTAAAAGAGATTGTTATATAGTTCATGCACAAATATCATCTCATCTGAAATTTTAAAACATTTCATAGATAAATTACCAGGGAAAATATCTTATATTAATTTATATCCTTTTATTTGTGCTGGCTATTAAACCTAGAGCCATGTACATGCTATACACATGATCTACTGGTGAGTCATAACTCCAACCTACATTATTCTTTCTTCAAGAAAAAAAATCATTTCATATTAGAGACCAATAGCAATATGATTATTTTCTGCAGGAGGCTTAGATAAAGGGTGACATAAAATAGTAGTATTGGGTATTCAAAGGCTGCAGTGGAAAGATAAACTTTATAATTTAACTTTAGATAGCCTATCTTCTCTTGTTATATAGTGGGAGAAGCAGTTTACCTGTCTAAGGTGGATGTGTCTTTTTAACGTTCTTGAAATACTTTGCAGTAAATTAAGATAATCTGAATTTGATTCTACTACCATTATTCCTGAATACTTAATATGTATTAGATCCTTATGAATTGCAGTCGCTGTAGTCAACAGATTTCCTCAAGCGTTTAAGTTCTATGACGTGTATACTTACACACTACCACTTGCCTTAAAAATGACCAAGAAGAACTATGTTCTTAAATCTGTATCAGAAAATGCTTCGGTCTGGTTACTTAAGCACATAATCACAGACGTTGCTGTCCTACATGTTTTCAGTGTCTTCAGTGTTGTCCAGTAGTACATTAAGAAGTAGATAAAAATTGAACCTGCTGTGAGTATCAGAGCATGCTTGTTTGTCTAGATATATGCTTAAATGTAAGGAATGTTCCTTGTGATTCTTGTGTAAAATTACATTTAGTTTTATAACAAAAATTATGTTATTTATTTAAAGAAAAGAGAAAATGATTTTTAAAAAGTAATTTTGCAGAGAGGACCTTTGTAATGTCAAAGTTTTGTATTTCTCTTTCTGTTTAAAACTATATAAAGGCACTCCATTTTAGTGTTGTTTGATATGTAAACATCACGGCTATACAATATGTACAGTATGGTTACTAAAAGTTAGTTTATAAATTTAAAAAAATAATATATAGCATCTATAGAAACACTTTGTTTCTTCAGCTTATAGATCCATAGTCTTCATGATAGTCTTATGGGTGTGAAATTGCTAAATAAACCATTAACACTTCTATGTTAAATATTTCTATAACATGTATTCCGGAGTGGATGATCACAGATTTCCATCCAAGCTTAGCAAAGTCACAGTACAACTTTTCAAAATAAAGTCATGGCTCCTTTCCTCCTTGCTGATGAAATACCCAAAAGAAGCAATTTAGTGGAGGAAGGACATATTTAAAGGGTTCGTCCCATCATAGCAAGCAGGGATGCAGGCAGAAGCAGCTCATAGCCAGAGCTGTAGCAAAGGGACCACGTGAACACTTGAGTAGACCAGGAATCAGACAGGGGCCAGAACGGGGACAGGAGTATAATTTTCAAGGTCCATGCAACAGAAACACCCTTCTACCAACTAGGCCTCACCTCCTGAAGGATCAAAACCTCCCTCAAACAACACCAATGACTAGAGACCAAGTTTTCAACCACATTAGTTTGTAGCGGAAGTATTTACAGTGGAACCAAAACACCTGTTACATGTCAGATAGCATATTTGCACAAGAAAAAAAAAGAAATGGAGTAATTTTCTTGTCCTTAAAGAGAAATGCAGAGTTTAAATGCTATTGTGACAGATGATTTATCTATCAGCTGTCTAGATCCTGTACACTGATTGCTGCTTAGAAGTAACTGTAATATAACTATTGCTTGAACTTAGTACCAGTTACAGATTACTTCTATAGCTCTCTGTCATTACTTGAAATACTGGATGAGTGGAATATTTAGCAGGCCTTGTCGTTTTTAAAGAAAATACATGCTAAAGAGTGAACATGACTTGACAAGGAAATAAAAGAGATGGGCTAGCATCTAGGCTTCTTGGAGAAGACTCTATTTGACTGCTATCACGAGTACCTTATGGCTCTCATGTTTGTTTCAATATTAAGTCAATTTTATGAAAAATAAATGGTGGAATTTTTGTTCTAAGTTTTTGAACTACTTGAATAGCATAATATGCTACTGTTGTGAGCATACAACTCCAGAAACAGAGACAAAAATGTTTGTGTTGTTCAACAATCTCCGGTTTCAATGACTGTAATTTGTCATGTAATCTGCCTACCTTAGTCAAGGCAAATGAGGATTCTTTTATTCTTATTCAGTCTTAACTCTTCATGTTAGTTCTCGTACCTCACAGTGCACTGTCAACATATCTACATCGCTACATGTGTAGGTAGGTGTTACAGAATAAATACAAGCTAGAGAGGCTTGAGCAGAGTACAGGAAGGTTCAGAAGTAGACTGAAGATGAGCCTTACTCATAAGATACTGAGCCCGACCAGGACTTGGAGGGGGAGCTGCTCCTGGGGCTGCTGGAGTCAAGGTTTGAGAGTGATGCCTGCAGACAGAAATCAGCTGCAAGGCTGAGTAGCAAACAGTGGGTCAAGACGAGGACCAGGTGACCAAACAAGTGGATAGGTACAGTGTCTGATAGACTCTGTCCAGAGCAGGTAAGAGAGCTCAAGCAAGGCTCCAGGAACAGTTCTGGGAGGCCTTGGTCCTTGGCACACACCAGGTAGATGATGGGGCCATGCTTTCACTATGGTAAGTACCTATCACTTCATAGAGCCCAGAAGGGAGGAGGAAGGGAAGGAAGGAGGAAGAGAAGGAAGGAGGAAGGGAGGGAGATGGAGAAGGAGAGAGAGAGAGAGAGAGAGAGAGAGAGAGAGAGAGAGAGAGAGAGAGAGAGAGAGAGAGAGAGATAAAGAGAGGGAGGGGAAGGAGAGAGAAAGAATATATATTATGCCATTTTCTTGGTCTGGCATGTCTAATAAGATCTTGGACTTGATTTCCCTAATATGATTTTTAATACACTCTATGCCCCTCTGGTCTCAGCTCACTTATAGTCTGGATCCCTTTCTATTCCTAGGAACTCAGTTCATCAGGTTCTCCTGGGCTCGGGGTACCTGACAGACAGTCTAGGTCTAGAAACAGGTGGCCTAGTTTTGGAGTCCACCTAAGGTCTACAGTCATCATCTCCCCTCAAAATGGAGACAAAAGATGCTTGTAAGGTAGAGTGTTCTAGGCCAATGAACAGTCTACACACACACACACACACACACACACACACACACACACACACAGCACTGTCTTACACATTGCAGAGTAATTGAGAGCAGGGGGGTACAGCCTGATCTCAATACCTCCTTTCTAGTTTCTAAATATAAACAAACAACTTTTAAAATGGACCAAACACCTTAGCCACTCTGAATGATTTTTATCAGTATCCTAGAAATGTGAGTATGTGTGTAGAAAAGGTAAATGCTCTAAGGATCCACAGTTAATCCAGTTATTTTATAGGTATGTCACATTTGCTACTCTCTTGACACTGAAAAATTACATCAAACGTTTATTAGTTCATCAGAGACCATGGAGTCAAACTAGTCATGTTAATGCCTTGCTAGATTCAGCTATCCCTCCATCACCAAGCACAGGGAAAAAGTGGTGAATCCAGAGATTCATGGCTTTAAAGAATATTTGAGCACATGGCATTTATGTGCTCAGCCTTAACTGGACATTTATACCACCCCTCTCAGACTCAATGCCCACTCTGGGAGACAGGATGGGGGAGGGTGGAGAGACATAAAAACCAGGAAGAACTGGGAGATATGGAGAGGAGGTAGCAAAATGCTATCTGGAGAGCTTGGCCCAGCCATTGCAGGCATGATCTCACTACAGCTGTTGGTTGCTGTTGCTGGGCTTGGACAAGAGTGGGTCAGTTAACAGCCATTCTTGGATGAAGAGGAACGGGGAGGGGTTCATAGGCCTTATGTTTCCCTGGTGGATTCTGAGTAACAGGCCACTCTGCCTTTGTGTACCAGAGCGAGTCTACCAGGTCCCAATGGGTATTTCCAAATTTGTAGCTAGGTAGACAATCCTGGTTAAAATCAGTGGGTCAGAAAATGAGAAGGCCTGTGGGTAAGGGTCCTTTAAGGATGAGATATAATAGGTGGGAGAGAAAAATGAGCAGGAGCTGAGAGTGAGTAGAATGTACTATAAAAGTACATGGAATTGTCACAGACCAAATTTAATCAATAAAGAAAATACTAGTCTTTTGCTTCCAAGTGCTGGAAGACTAGAAGTCTCATCTCTCTCTGTCTCATTTATAGACTGCAGGTAACAGAGCACTCTTTGGCACCTAATAAATTAGTAAAGTAGCAGAAACACAGTCATTGCTCATTTGTATCTGAACATTATTTTAAGCAGCAAGAGAGTTCCTTTATATAATAGGTCTGAGCTCACAAAAGAATTAGAAATACCCTCAACAAAGTGGGTGATGACCGTAGGCCTGCATCCTCTACCAGCTGCTCTGTCAAATGTCAACTGCTCCCTCTCTATATCCTGAGTTTGGCTGAGAGGAGGGACTCTATGGGTGTTCCTTCTTCTTATTTTGAATTTGTAAGCCTGGAAAAGTCATTCGATGCCTCAGTTTTATAAGATTTATTTATTTATTTATTTATTTATTTATTTAATGTATATGAGTACACTGTAGCTGTACTGATGGTTGGGAGCCATCATATGGTTGCTGGGAATTTAAATTCAGGACCTCTGCTCGCTCTGGTCGGCCCTGCTCACTCTGGTTTAAAGATTTATTTATTGTTATATCTAAGACACACCAGAAGAGGGTGTCAGATCTCATTACAGATGGTTGTGAGCCACTATGTGGTTGCTGGGATTTGAACTCAGGACCTTTGGAAGAACAATCAGTGCTCTTAACAGCTCAGCCACCTCTGCAGCCCATTTTACTGTTTAAAGTGAAGATTATGAATGGTAGCTTCTCACTGGCTTATTTTCTGAGTTAGAGCAGTCTCTGAATTGTATTCATAATATTGCTTAGACTCTTGGGAAACAGATAGGTGGGAAACTCCCATTATGTCTGTGTCATAGGACAACTTTTAAAAAATAGATGAATAGTTCTTAGGTTGATTTAATATCCATTATTTGTTTATTCAGCTATAAATATGTGTAAATGCTCACTGTACATCAGTACCATTGTCCTAGTTTACAGGGAGAGATTTTGATAGATTTGGATTCGAATCCCGTTCCTGTCACTTAACAACATGCAAAGTTGCCAGGAAACCTATTTGAGTTTTCAAAAACATGCAGAATCTAAACTTAGGAGAACAGATTGACTTCTGTCAGCTTGCTAATGAAGATGAGTATACCCACCCAACGTATATTTGGAACATAATTAAAGCATAGGTAAAATAATTATAAAGATAAGTATGGGTGCCACCAAATAATGGAAGCATTAATATAGTACAAAAAATTTAGTGATTTTTGGCTTTCTGAGATCTAACATGTAGCAGATAATTATGAAAAAGAGTGCTTAAAATCTTATATTTTCACTTATTATCATATATAATAAAGCCATTATGATTTCATGTTTATTAAAACACTTAATTTTCTCTATTTACAATAAGGATAATATCCTAAGAGAGAACCAGGAGATGTTAAGTGGATCAAATTACAAAAATAAATATCCCACTACATGGCTGATAGTCTATGTTTTTCCTCTCTCAAGAGGCCGTGCAGCCAAGTCCTACAAATGAATTCTGAAAGATACTGGATAATTTCTTCATGTGTAGTATCAGTGCTTCACTTTTAAGACTGTGTCTAATCAACTATGCTGCCACCTACTGCATGGGGATGAGGGAGAACATCTTTCTACCCTGAGCATTGCACAAGTAGCCAAAAGCCACACTCAGCACTGGGATGGTTTTAGCTTTCTTGTTTCTTCTACTGGGCCCTTGGGAGGCTTGCTTTAGTAATGGACCTTAGTTCCAAATGAATACTTGGCAAGTGCAAAGCACAAAGTGCTTTTGCAGTCAGCCAGAACATTGTCTATTGAAATGAGGGTAATAAAAGGAACATTTGTAACAGGAAAACCGCAAAAAGAGTAATGCTTTGAAGAGAGGGAAGAAAATGGACAACTGAAAAAAAAAAAAAACTGAAGGTTTTCCCTGAGTAGAAAACAAAATGTTGTCTGTAAAATGAAATTTACATTAAGATTACATGGTTTTCTTTTCTGTCTTAAGTATTACATCTTTTAAAAAGCAGTTGATCCCAAATATGATTGTTGTATAATCAAGGATAGTAATATCTTTCTAGAATCGTTTTATTCCCTCAGTATTGTATTAAAAGCTTACATAAGGTTGATAATTGTAGAAACATAAAGCAGTTCATGATGGCAGGCTTTCTTTTCTGTTCATGGGATGGCTTCTGGTGCTAGGGATAAAACTTAGGACCTTGCGTATGCTAGAAAAGAATTGTCCTGCTGAGCAGAACCAAGGGCTCCCGTTTGCTTCACACACTCTCACTATGCAATCCTCGCTGACCTATAATTTGTGATCATCTGGCCACTGCCTCCCAGTTCTAGAACCTCAGATACGCATATAGCCCAAGGTCAATTTTCATAGCAAAGTATTATAAACCTGAAACATGCAACAAGAGGAGAACAGTGCACTTCCTGATTATAGGATAGTGATTTGTTAAAAAAAAAAAAAAGAATGAAAAGTTATATAAGATTTACTAATGATATGTTATTATAAAAATATTTATTGTATAGCTCTTGTGCTTGGAGCAACTGAAAAACAGCTCCTCTCACAGAGTATAATTTGTGTAATTTGTCCCACATCTCCAAAGAAAATATGCCATATATTTTCATAATGAATTAAAGCCTTTGTTGTGAAAAAAAAAA
>JADRCD010076812.1:812-11348 GCA_019843815.1 Montemys delectorum | reverse complement strand
TTTTTTTTTTTTTTTTTTTTTTTTTGATTGGGAGACTATTAATGACTGTGTCTTTTTTGTTAGCAGATGTGGAAATGTTTAGATCATTTATCTGATCTTGATTAAAATTTGGTAAATGGTATCTGTCTAGAAAACTGTCCATTTCATCCAAGTTTTCCAGTTTTGTTGAGTATAGGCTTTTGTAGTAGGCTCTCATGATTTTTTGGATTTCCTCAGTTTCTGGCTACTCCAGCTTTTTTCTTTAAAACATTGGCTTGGGAAATTGTTTTCTAGCCTTTTATTCTAAGTTAATGTCTGTCTTTGTCACTGAGGTGGGTTTCCTTTATGCACACAAAATGTTGGGTCCTGGTTACATACTCAGTCTCATAGTCTATGCCATTTTATTGGGGAATTGAGTCCACTGATATTAATAGATATTAAAGAAAAGTAATTGTTGCTTCCTATTATTTTTGTTGTTAGAGTTGGAAGTCTGTTCATGTGGCTATCTTCTTTTAGTTTTGTTGGAATATTACTTTCATGCTTTTTCTAGGATGTAGTTTTTGTCCTTGTGTTGGAGGTTTCCATTTATTACCCTTTGAAGGGCTGGATTTGTGGCAATATATTGTGTAAATTTGTTTTTTTCATGGAATACTTTGGTTTCTCCATCTATGGTAATTGAGAGTTTTGCTGGGTATAGTAGCCTAGGCTGGCATTTGTGTTCTCTTAGGGTCTGTATGATATCAACCCAGGATCTTCTGGCTTTCATAGTTTCTGGTGAGAAGTCTGGTGTAATTCTGATAGATCTGCCTTTATATGTTACTTGACTTTTTTCCCTCACTGCTTTTAATATTCTTTCTTTGTCTTTTGCATTTGACATTTTGACTATTATGTGGCGGGAGGAATTTCTTTTCTGGTCCAGTCTATTTAGAGTTCTATAGGTTTCTTGTATGTTCATGGGCATCTCTTTCTTTAGGTTTGGGAAATTTTCTTCTATAATTTTGTTGAAGATATTTACTGGTCATTTAAGTTGGAGGTCTTCACTGTCATCTACACCTATTATCCTTAGTTTTGGTCTTCTCCTTGTGTCCTGGATTTCCTGGATGTTTTGGGTTGGGAACTTTTTGCATTTTGTGTTTTCTTTGACTGTTGCATCAATGTTTTCTATAGTATCTTCTGCACCTGAGATTAGCTCTTCTATCTCCTGTATTCTGTTGGTAATGCTTGCATCTATGATTCCTGACTTCTTTCCTAGGATTTCTATCTCCAGGGTTGTTTCTCTTTGTGATTTCTTATCTGTTTCTACTTCCATTTTTAGGTCCTAGATAGTTTTGTTCAATTTCTTCACCTGTTTGGTTGTGCTTTCCTGTAATTCTTTACGGGATGTTTCTGTTTCCTCTTTAAGGGTTTGAAGTTCTTTACCTGTGTTCTCCTGTATTTCTTTAAGGTAGTTATTCATGCTCTTCTTAAATTCCTCTATCACAATCATGAGATATGATTTTAGATCCAAATCTTTGTTATCTGGTGTTTTGGGATATCCAGGACTTGCTGTGGTGGGAGTACTAGGTTGTGATGAAGCCAAGTAGTCTTGGTTTCTGTTGGTAACATTCTTGTGCTTTCCTTTTGCTGTCTGTTGATCTCTGGGTTTAGATGTTCTTGCTGTCTTTGGCTGGATCTTGCTCTTCCTGTGGGTCTGTAAGCACTTCAAGGAGATCAATTCTCCTCTAGTAAAACTTATGCACAGAGGGCTATGGATCAGTCATCCCTCCAGAGCCCTGGGGTCAGAGCACACCCTAGATATAGGCTCTCTGCTTGAGGGGAAGGTGCAGAAAGGGCTGTGGATCCACCTTCCTTCCTAGTTGTAGATGGAAGTAGATAGGATCCTGTCCTAGCTTCTCTCCCACTTCTGAGGCCTGTCCCTCCAGTCTGGTACCGCCTTAGAAAGTCAACAGAAGGAATGAAATGTCTGCATTTTGGTCTTCCTTCTTCTTGAGTTTCTTGTGGTTTGTGAGTTGTTCTTCCTGTATTCTGAACTTCTGGGCTAATAACCACTTATCAGAGAGTGCATACCATGTGTGTTCTTTTGTGATTGGGTTACCTCACTCAGGATGATATTCTCCAGATCCATCCATTTCCCCAAGAATTTCATAAATTCATTGTTTTTAATAGCTGAGTAGTACTCAATTGTGTAAATGTACCACAATTTCTGTATCCATTTCTCTGTTGAGGGACATCTGGGTTCTTTCCAGTTTCTGGTTATTATAAATAAGGCTGTCATGAACATGGTGGAGCATGTGTCCTTATTACATGTTGGAGTATCTTCTGGGTATATGCCCAGGAGTGGTATGGCTGGGTCTTCCGGTAGAACTATGTCCAATTCCTTTATAAAAGGGGGAACAAAATACCCATGGAAGGAATTGCAGAGATTGACTATGGAGCAGAGACTGAAAGAAGGACAAGCCAGCCTGATATAGCTATCTCCTGAAAGGCTCTGACAGTACCTGACTAATAGAGATATAGAGGCTCAAAGCCATCCACTGAACTGAGTACAGGGTCCCCAATGAAGGAGTTAGAGAAAGGACCAAAGGAGCTGAAGGGTTTGCAGTCCCTTAGGATAAACAACAATATGAACTAACTAGTACCCTCAGATCTCCTAGGGACTCAACCACTAACCAAGGACTATACATGGTGGGACTAATTGTTCTGGCAGCATGTGTTTAGTACGGGATTGCAAAGTTGATCATCAATGGGAGGAGAGGCCCTTGGCCCTGTGAAGGTTCCATGCCCCAGTGTAGGGGAATGCCAGGGATAATAAGTGGGAGAGTGTGGGGTGGCAAGCAGGGGGATGGGGAGGCAACAGGGGCTTGTTCTTATTGCTTTTTGTTTTTTTTTTTTTTGGTGGGGAGGGGAAACTGGGAAAGGAGAAATCATATTTAAATAAAGAAAATATCTAATAAAAAGAAAAGAAAATAGAGCAAAAGAAAGAAAGAAAGAAAGAAAGAAAGAAAGAAAGAAAGAAAGAAAAGAAAAGAAAAAGAAAGTCACCAGAGAGAAAATAGTGATCTGACCTGGGTCCCTGGGTCAAAGCACTACCTCTTAATAAGTTTCTTAACAAGTTTCTTAAAATTTAAGCATCTCAAAGTATCAAAGCAACACAAAACAAAATGGCAAACAATATATCAAGCCTATATTTCTCAAATTGTGTTCTTTAAGGTAATATTAATCATTATTCTATAAGAAACAATGAATATGTCTTCACAAAAATTAAACTTCTTTCTTGGGGACTTTTCACAGCCTATGGTAATATAATATGCATTCTAAAATGTAAAAATTTCTAAAGACTAGTATATCATATTCCTTTTCTAAAAAAAAAAAAAAGCCCATCTATTATACTCCTGTTGTTTTCAATATTGTTTTAGAAGATCTTAATAAGATAATTTATCACCACAAAATTCTCAGGAAAAAAAATCTGGTAAAATGAGTTCACAACATTGAAATTTCTATAGATTAGAGGTTAGAAAAAGGAGAGACTGAGCGCTTTATGATAGCATATAATTCTATGTGGCTCAGCTAGCATTTGTCACATTACCTTGAACTGTGTAATAATTGAAGCTGGGCACTCGAAAGCACAGGAGGATATATCAGTTATACCACATTGGGATGTTATTATCATGTTATTGTACAACTAGTATAGATGAGGGAATAACAGTTAGATTTCTGTAAATCTTATATATCTTTTCAACATCAAAGTCATTGAGAACTATTCTTATTGGAATGACATTCACTAGTTATATTCTTTGAAATTGGCATGGAAATAATTCACATTAGGGAATAAAAGTCCTATTTTTTAATCAATGTAATAATCATTTTCCAAGTAACTTGATTTATAAGTTCAAAATCATGTATATCATTTATGTTTTCTCTGCTTCTACATTAAATCTTTTACTTCAAATATCAGGTATTTATTTGCATTATTCCCTTGAATTTTGCTCAGAACTGTTTTAAAAACCATGCTTCCTGTTTTGAAAAAAAATTTTCTTTATGCTTCCTTTATAACTATTGCTTGCTCTGATACTTTTATAAACAGAATATTCAAAAGTTCTTACGTAACACTCAAGGAGTTCCATTCCTAGCTCATGAAGTAGTCTCTGTTTCTGTGTTTTCTTGTTTCATTTGTTCTAGTCAGAAATTTCAGTTTTTTTTAAATGCTCCACCTGGGAATCCTTCCCATATTCAATCATCAAATCCAGACACTATTGTGGATGCCAGCAAGTGCTGGCTGACAGGAGCCTGATATAGCTCTCTCCTGAGAGGCTCTGACAGTACCCGACTAATACAGAAGTAGAAGCTCACAGTCATCCATTGGACTGAGTACAGGGTCCCCAATGAAGGAGCTAGAGAAAGGACCCAAGGAGCTGAAGGGTTTTGCAGCCCCTTAGGACAAACAACAATATGAAATAACTAGTGCCTTCAGAGCTCCTGGGGACTCAACCACCAACCAAAGTGTACACATGGTGGTACTAATGGCTCCAGCAGCATATGTAGCAGAGGATTGCCAAGTTGGTCATCAATGGGAGGAGAGGCCCTTGGCCTTGTGAAGGTTCTATGTCCCAGTGTAGGGGAATGCCCGGGCCAGGAAGTGGGAGAGGGTGGGTTGGTGAGCAAGGGGAAGGAGGAGGGAACAGGGTTGTATTTTTTGTTGTTGTTGTTTTTGTTTTATTTATTTTATTTTATTTTATTTCATTCCTTTTTTTCTGAGGGGAAACTGGGAAAGGAGATATCATATGACATGTAAATAAAGAAAATATCTAATAAAAAAAGAAAAAAAATATTTATTCTACATATATAATGTGTACTATAGATGTCTTCAGACACACCAGAAGAAAGCATTGGATTCCATTACATATGATTGTGAGCTACCATGTGGTTGCTGAGAATTGAACTCAGGACCTCTGGAATAGCAGTCAGTGTTCTAAACCACTGAGCCATCTCTTTAACTCGCAACTGATTAGACATACTGTTCCTACCAGATATTTCTCTGTGCATTTTTATGTATCTAAAATTGATTCACTTTTCAAAAATTCAAATAAGCTTAATTGCTAGGAAGTCTTAGCAACACCAATTTGTGTTATCTAGCTCCTCTGAACTGTTCTTCTGACTTGGGACTGAATTTCATTATCCCTTGTATTGATATGCTATGTTACCAAAGTTTACATTGTGCATTAATGATTATGCTTCATGTTTACTTATACCCCCCAAAGAACAAATTTTTGAAGAATTTTGTGCTTCATGTTGTGAAAAACCTTTCTTTGTGCTCCTTATTTGACTAATCCTTGCTCATATACGTTTATAAATATAATATACAAAGCTTTTTAGGTAGCTTCCAGTAAGCAAATACAACTGTAAGTGCTTATTTCTCCCTCTATCCTTCTCTCATTCTTGCTCTTTCTGTTGTCCCACTGCAGTTCCAGGCTGACTTTCCACTTGCTATGGACATCCTAGTGGACTCCTTCTTACAGTTCTCTGCTTACATGTCTCAAATGCTGGAGTCCAGGTTGGTAATCAGCCATCTCTTGACTTATGTATTCATACTTGAGCTCTCTTCCTTCATTTCTCAATGATTTTTATATGTATTGTGATTTAATAATTACGCTTAAAATTACATTTATTTTTCTCAATAGAGTTTTTCAATGTATTACATTATATTTATGATAAATCTTCTGATGTATAAGGATTATACACCCTACCATAAGATCTTTTGTTATAAAAATAGTAAAATATCTTCATTTATATTGAATTTACAAAGAGTTTTTTTGATACATTCACACCATACAATCTTCCAAACTTAGCAGTTTTCTGTCTCAGAGAATTTTATATTTTCCTAACTGTCAAATGAATAATTCATATTTGTAATAAGCAGAGATGTTATTCTCTTTTCAGAGAGGGAGGAACTCATTTTTGATGATCCCAAGTTGTTTATCAAAACCACCTTGAAAGTGTTGCCTTGATTTTCTTATTGACTAATTATAATTTGAACATGTTTTGGCACTGTCTTATGGTACAGGAACTGATTGCAGATGTCTAGTGTAGCAAATTTGTCCTTTTTCATTTTCTTTCAAGTAAAATCCTTTGAAAATGTTAGCATTTGAAGTGCTTCTATGAAATATATATCTCCTAACAAACTTTAAAAAAAAATAAGTCTATGTAGTGTGTGTGTGTGTGTGTGTGTGTGTGTGTGTGTGTGTGTATAGGTAGGTAGATAAGATAAATTAATTGGAAAGAAAGAAGGCTACAGAAGAATAATATAGGATATAGTGCAGTAGAATTTCCTTTAAAGAGTACAGGAATAGATCATCATTAATATGCATATCAGAAAACATCATGGTAGTTGCCTGGAAACAAGTAAGAGGGAGTCAAATAATGAAAGTACTCAGATGTCCCTTCAACTTTAAAACTACTAGAAAAAGAGATAGTGACCAAATTAGTTCACTGAATTCAATACTATAAAACCTGCTTCTAAAAAAAATAAACCTACATTTGATTTTCCTGTCACCTTAACATATTTTCAATGAGTCAGTATTAATTATCAAAGAGTTTTGAAAAGTAGAATGGTAAATGGTGTAATAAATGCTTTATGGAGCCATTTGACTTCATGTAAATGATAAGGTTCCTCTTAGTACAACCCTATTTATGACACACTGTAATGACACCCCGAAATATTCTGTCCTATTGAGAGAAATGCCTGCTAACCTGACAGTTTAAAGAAATATTTAAAAAGTTCCTGTAGTGGCAACATGAAACAGAAATGACTTCAGAACGTTCAGAGTGAATGATATAATTCTGCGCTGTGGTTTTCAGTGGAAGATACAAGAATATCATACAGTGAGAAGAGAAGGTCCTTCCTGCTAACTGCCCTTCCTCGTAAGCACAGAGATACACCATGTATCAAACTTAACAGAAGTAAGAAAGACAAATGCATATGCTTTTATAGGATTGGTGTATCATTTAAGTGTGATAGGAAAAAAAAAAACCAAGAAAACTAAGTGGTCCAGGGATTCTAACATTTTATTTGCTCAAAATAACACTTTTTGGTGATACTTTAATTTTAATGGCAATAAATAACTATTTTAAGTACTATACATTTCACATTAAGACTAATGTTTTCTTTGCTTACTACTATATAATCTGATAGATATCAACTCACTTATTCAACAAGTATTTATCAGTTGTATAATTAAAATATATTGTGGTTGGGATACTATGTAGAAAGGTATGAAAGGGAAAAGGCTTCAGTCAAGGACAAAGTCTGTGAGTTGTATGAGTCTATAATTATCATAGTCCAATGAACTGCTAAAACACAATGTTGCACAATAGTTTCCAGGAATGTAGGAGAAATGGTACATTATCATCTCTCAGGGAACTGGGAAATTTTTCAAGAAGACTGAATTGGGTTTTAAATGATGAATAAGACATTTTGCCTGGAGAAAAAAACAAGGAAGGTTTGCTAAGCAAAATAATTCCTTGTAAAAAGGCATAGAAGTATGCAAAAAAAATGAGCTAAGGAGGCATGAAAAGATATGACTGAAATATTGGGAATCTAAGGCAGCAACCATTAACTGAGGACTCATAAACCTTACAGATCATCAAAAACTTCCCAGGAGTTTTGTAAAAATATAGATTACTTGATCCCTCACCTGGCAATTTATATGTAGGAGATTTTAGGTAGAAGAAATCTTTTTAAAACTGGCCCCCAGGTTTTTCAGAGACATTATCCAGCTTTGGGAAACTATGCTTTAAGGTTCTACTTAAATTTTAATGCACAGAAATTACCTGAAGACTTTGTAAAAATTGTAGGTTCAGATTCAGTTTGTCTAGGATGGATTCTGATATTCTGTACTTCTAACAAGCTCCCAAGTGATGACAGGGTTTCTAGCTCATGTATAATGGGTGACAATATTGTAGACTACATTAAAGGAAAAGGGGGATATACTGAGCCATAGTGATTGTTTTAAGCATAGAAGTAAAATAGCCATGTCTGTATTTTAGATATTCCATTATAGTGTTGTTCTAGCAAATGTTTGTGTGTGGTGGACAAAAGTAGATTAAAAGCTTATCTGGAATTTATATCCACAGTTTCAGTGGATGTAATAACAGAATTGACAGTGAAAATGAAAAGGATAACATATTTGAAACCATTTTGATTCAGTCACAGAGAGTTGTAACTATTGTATCGTTTACCAGTGATATGTGGTAAGAAGAGTAGAGAAATTTCTCAAGGTAATTGTTTGCACTAATTTGGATGAAGATATAAAGGAAATTATTTTGATGAAAGATATATAGAATACATGATACTTGTATTAGTTATTGTTTTCTAGGAAAACAGAATCAGCAGGGGCAAGAAAGAAGCCCTGGCCGTTAAGAACATAGGCTGATCTGACAGAGGACAAGGGTACAATTCCCAGCATCTACACCATGGATTAGAACTGTCTCTAAGTCTTATTCTAGGGGAATCTGACACTTTCTTATGGTCTGCCTAGGTACTGTACATACACATGGTGAGTGCACAGACACGCCTGCCGTCAAAATGCCCATACACATAAAATTAAATAATTAAGTTCTATAGCAATAGTATGTGGGTATGTATATATATATAGAAATGTTTAATGATTGACTCACATGATGAAAGGCCATTTGGCAAGAGATTCAAAGACCTACAGGTCAAGTTCAACTGCAATCTGTTGTTAGAATTCTTCTGGATTGAGGAAGGTAAATCTTTGTTTTGTTCCAGATTGTTAAATCAAATGGGAATCTCATATTTAAAAAAAACTCATAGAAATATTCAGAATGTTTGACCAAATATTTTAACCTCTTATTATACCAAATTGCCATGTAAAATTAACCATCATAACATTTGACTAGAGGATTAGCATTTGAAAATTTTTAGACAGAAATCAAAATTATGGGTATGCAGTTCAAAAGACAGATAGGTGCTGTGAATCCATTAGAAAAACTAAAAACACCCTACTATCTTGAAAGCCACAGAAGTAATGAGATCAAACGTGTACAGCATTTATAGAAAGAAAAGGAGCAATAACAAGTACGCAGATTTCTTAAATATTTAAGGAACAAATGGAGCAAGAACAGTTTATAAGTGGTCCTGAAATTAGAAGCATAAGAGATTTGATATAAACTTTCTGGTAACCTTAATACTTCTTTTATCTTCAACATCATCATTATTCATATATCAGTCTGTAATGCACTTTTTTCTACTTAAAATTTTAACACTCTATTTTATTTCTTTTGAAAAATAGCATATATGCACACAATGTATTTTAATTGTTTACCATTATCCTCCTAATAATCCATGCAGAATTTACAAATTCCCCTACTCCCAGGTCCTTCAAAATCAGGTCTCTTATTTGTTTTGTTGTTGTTATTGTTGTTGTTAGTGGTGGTAGTGCTATGTGTATGTGTGTGTGTGTGTGTGTGTGTGAGAGAGAGAGAGAGAGAGAGAGAGAGAGAGAGAGAGAGAGAGAGAGAGAGAGAGAGAGAGTCAGTCAGGGTCTACGATGTAGTACTGGTTGGCCTGAAACTCACTATATAGATCAAACTAACCTTGATTTCTCAGAAATCTGTTGGCTTCTGCCTCTGAAGTACTGAGACCAATGCTAGTGCCATCACATACCAATACATTTTTTTGTTTTATAAACCACTAATTCCCATATGTGCTGCCTATAAATTCATGTGCTGCCAATAAATTCATGGTTGTGGTGCCTGTCAGTAGTGTCTGGTCAACCTACTAGGAGCTACACCCCTATAGCAAACAGACTTTCCCTCTCCTAGAAGCCATTAAGTATCTTTAGTTCCTTAGCTAGGAGTGAGAAATTGAGAGTTACTATCCCCTCAATGATGGAATGTCTATTGGCTCAATCTTGTCCAGGCCTTACACAGACAACCACAGCAAGTAGTTCATAGGTGCAACAGTGCTACTATGCCCAACAAACACTGACTTTGGTCTTCTCTGAAATATAGCTCTTCCAATGTTTCTTTTCTCTCTTTTCTGGTTGCCTTTGAGCATTAAGGAAGAGGATATGATTTAGATGTTCCTTAGCTGGCTGAGCTTACAATAATTATTCTTTTGTACTATAACCACTGGGAATTTCTGTATTCATCATCCACTACCACAGTAAGAAAAAGTTGATAAAGTCTAATAGCTGCACTAATCTATAAATTAGAGATAAGAACTTAGAGGGAAGTTTGGTAGTACGTTCATTTAGCAAAATAATACTAAAAGGTTTATTCATGAGGGTCTATGAGCTCCATATCCATGGTCAGATTTATTAAACCAGACATATGTTTTCCTCCTGTGGAATGAGCTTTAAAATCTATTAGAAAGTAGTTGGTTTTAGCTGGGCAGTGGTGGCGCACGCCTTTAATCCCAGCACTTGGGAGGCAGAGACAGGGGGATTTCTGAGTTTGAAGCCAGCCTGGTCTACAGAGTGAGTTCCAGGACAGCCAGGGCTATACAGAGAAACCCTAGAAAAAAAGAAAGAAAGAAAG
>JADRCD010076809.1:0-18782 GCA_019843815.1 Montemys delectorum | reverse complement strand
AAACTTTATTTATATTTTTTTATGTGTATGAGTACACTGTAGCTATACAGATGGCCATGAGCTATCACGTGTGTGGCTGCTAGGAATTGAACTCAGGACCTCTGGCAGACCTGCTCGCTCCGGCCCACTCGCTCCGGCGTAATTCACTGTAGCTGTCTTCAGACTCACCAGAAGAGGGCGTCAGATCTCATTACGGGTGGTTGTGAGCCACCATGTGGTTGCTGGGATCCGAACTCAGGACCTTCGGAAGAGCAGTCATTGCTCTTACCCGCTGAGCCATCTCGCCAGCCCCCCAGCTAACTACTTTCTATAGAGGAAACTTCTAATCTGAGGATGCTACTGTCCAACAGTGACAACAACAAAATTATACACAGAGACAAGGACATTCTCTTCCTTAGTGAACGAACACCAGGATTTTGAAAAGATGTTTTTGGAATTATAAAGCTAGAAAGTATTATTTATATTTTCAAAACATTGATAAATAATATATATCCTAAATATAGAGAATCAATTGACAATTACAAGTTTTCTATATAAGAACTTCTTTTGCTTTTTGAATCAGAGAAACTAAATATCTACTTTTTTATTTGTACTTGCCTTTACAAAATATGACAAGTTACTTAAAGTTTGTCATTTAACACTAGTGTCTGTATGGATATACAGAATACTAACTATTAGTAATCCAGAGGTCTCTGGGGCTGCTGATCTGCCAATCTGCCAGTTCCAGGTTCAGTGTGAGACTGGCTGAAGAACGATTGTTCAGTAGTATAGCTGGGTTCTCAGATAATACTGCCACCAATTTCCTTTTTTTTATTGGATATTTTATTTATTTACATTTCAAATGTTATCCCCTTTCCAGGTTTCCCCTCCACAAAGCCCCCATGCCATCACCCTCCCCCCTGTTTCTAAGAGGGTGCTCTCCCACTCACTCACCCACTCCTGCCTCCCTGTCCTTGATTCCCCTACACTGGGGCATCAAGCCTTCACAGGGCCAAGGACATCCCCTCTCATTGATGCCAGATAAGGCCCCTTCAGCTCTTTCAGTCCTTCCCCTAATTCTTCCACTGGGGTCCCTGTACTCAGTCCAATGGTTGGCTGCAAGCATCCACATCTGTATTGGTCAGGCTCTGGCAGAGCCTCTCAGAGGACAGCTATACCAGGCTCCTGTCAGCAAGCATTCCTTGGCATCAGCAATAGTGTCTGGGTTTGGTGTCTGTATGTGGGATGGATCCCCAGGTGTGGCAGTCTCTGGATGGCCTTTCCTTCAGTCTCTGCTCTACACTTTGTCTCCATATTTCCTTTAGACAGGAACAATTTTCTGAAGAAGTGCCAGACTGATTTCCAGAGTGGTTGTACCAGATTGCAATCTCACCAGCAATGAAGAGTGTTTTTCTTTCTCCACATCCTTGCCAGCATCTGCTGTCACCTGAGTTTATGATCTTAGCCATTCTGACTGGTATGAGGTGGAATCCCAAAGTCATTTTAATTTGCATTTCCCTGATGACTAAAGATGTTGAACATTTCTTTAGGTGCTTCTTGTCCATTCGAGATTCCTCAGTTGAGAATTTTTTGTTTAGCTCAGTACCCCATTTTTAATAGCGTTATTTGGTTCTCTGGAGTCTAACGTCTTGAGTTCTTTGTATATATTGTATATTAGCTCTCTATCAGATGTAGGATTGGTAACTTATCTGACGTTAATGGGAGGGGAGACCCTCGGTTCTGTGAAGGCTCGATGCTCCAGCACAGGGGAATGCTAGGGTGATGAGGCAGGAATGGGTTGGGTGGGTGTGGGAGCACCCTCATAGAAGCAGTGAGGATGGGATAGGGGTGTTGAGGATGGAAAACCCAGAAGCAGGATGATATTTTAAATGTAAATAAATAAAATAACCAATAAAAATTAATAATAATAAAAAAGAATGATTGTGTATAACCACAGACACTGACCTTAGTTCTCCAGATGCATATAAACACAAATGCTGATGTGAATTCACATTTGAATGAACCCAGACAAGAATCATGGAATTAAGGAAGTAACACACAGAATTTTGTGTTTAAAAATCCTTCATATAATTTCTGTTGTTAATCTTCCTTTTTAATTAGTGTAGAGGCATTAGGTTTTATGAGATTTTTTTTATTCCTAGTTTGTTCTTGCTGATAACATTTCCCCATATCCTCTGGAATGCACTTGTAACGTTCCACTACTGTAGCCTCTTTACATATTTATGGAACATGCATTTGATTACATCTTATTCATGTACCTCTTTTTCCCTTCTCCTGAGCCCTTTTCTAGTTTCATGACCTATACCTATACTCACAAATGCATCTATATAAACATTAAATGGAGAGTCCTTATAAAAGAGAGAACATGTGATGTACACATGCTTAAATTATAAAGTTATAAAACTTGCTTCATAATTCTTTTAATAGTGGGATTTTTAAGCTACATTCATATAGTCTATAGAGTTTGTTTCATTGTGTTTGGTTGTTCAGTCTTGGAGGCCTGCTCATTTTTGACAGGAGTTGGAGGGTGTGTGGATCTTCAGGAGAGGAGAGGTGGGGGGAGCTGGAGGAGTGGGGACAGGGGAAACTGGTGAGGATACATTTATTTTATGAGAAAGGAATGTATTTTCTTTTTCTTTTTTTTCTATTTTATGTATATGAGTATACTGTAGCTGCCTTCAGATACATCAGAAGAGGGCATCAGATCCCATTACAAAGGATTTTAGTACCAACATTTGGTTGCTGGGAATTGAACTCTGGACCTCTGGAAGAGAAGTCAGTACTCTTAACCACTGAGCCATCTCTCTAGCCCTGGTATAATCTATTTTCAATTAAAAAAAAAAAACTTCAAGTATTAGGGTAGGAATTACAGTAATTGTAAAACATTTTCCAATATTAAAATATGTGGGAGTTTTCAATAAAAATAAATGACACATCCTAATAATGGTAGTAAAAAGATTTTCTTGTAGCCCAAACCTGAACAGTTTGAACAACTAAGTAAATGTCAGCTTATAAAATCCAAAATATTACATATGCATGCTTGCATGTCTATTTTTGCAAGTAAATGAGTAAAAAAACATGAGCAACAGACAGTTCTATGTCGAAAAATTTCAAGTAATTTCTGTTGATATTTTGTCAAGATGGAACAAAACTAGTACAATTTATAGCTAGGTTAGACTTGTGTGTGCCCTCCTAAAATGCTATACGGAAATTAACATAAAAGAGTACCATTCCATTACAGAAACCTGAAAAATGCCTCAAACAATTGGGAAAGTTTTGCATTAAAAGTGACAAGTCACAGTAACATGCAAGGTGTGATAAAAACATTTCCTTCTTCTTTTCCCCTCAAATACACAACTTTAATTTAACCATGAGAAAACACACTAGAAAAACGGGTACTCTCTAAAATCCTTGGCTAATAATCTTTAAATGGTAAACTCACCTAAAACTTGAGTATTTGAGAAATTACCACAGCCAAGATCATTAAGACTATATTATGATAAAATGAATCTGGCATCCTGGAGTATAAACATGATGTTAGACAACAAGTATGAAATCTGACAGAGAAGAATCATCAGTGAATCATAATGGTTTAGCAGTCTTGCTTAACTAATTGGCAAGCCTATATATTAAAATGAGATGAAAATTACATAGGACACTAAGTTTAAATGCATATTTGCACTTCAAAGTACCTTTAATGAATTCTATAACAAATGTTATTTTTTGAAATATATTGGCGAAATAATTTCAGTGTTCAGGTAAATCTTGACTTTATTTTTTGAAGGCAATGAAACTGGAACCTGTTTACTGCCATATAAGCTCTACAGTCAACTTTGACAGGAATCTAAACAGTTAAAGGTGTAATAGATAAGGCTCTAGGACTAAAGATGATTATAACCATCTCCTTCAAGGATCTGGAATGTGTCCTACTGTAATGGAGGCCCCATAAGCCAAAGATGTGTTCTAAACTCTCCCACCTACCTACCTCATACTTCTTATCAAAGATTAACTTTCTCTCTCTCTCTCTCTCTCTCTCTCTCTCTCTCTCTCTCTCTGTCTGTCTGTCTCTGTCTCTCTGTATATATATATATATATATATATATATATGTATGTGAGTGTGTGTATGTGTGTGTGTGATATATATGTGTGTATGTGTGTTATCGTGGTAATTTATTTGTATACAAAGAAAACTGTTCCAGAGGCTGTACCAGTTACAAATATAATTTAAATGCAAATGAGAGGACAGAGCTTTCAGCTCTGTGGTAGAGTGCTTGACTAGTATTATAAGGAACCTTGTGTCCAGTCTCAAGCACTGCATAGAAGAAATGGAATCTAAGTCATTTCTAGCCATATATTGTGGCTATATCTATCATATTTGCACTAATGATGACTTCAGCTCCCAGCATGGTTTTCATAATGAGTTCCAAGCCAAACAGGACTACTCAGTGAGATATTGTCCAGGAAGGAAGGAAATCATACATGGGTTACTTTAGTATCCTGTAGCATCCTGTGAGTTGAGTTGAAATATTCTGCCCCTGCATAGCTAGGTTAGATGAGTTATCAAAGAAATAGGATGTTTATGGCCTCTGCAGAAGACATTGAAAGTTAATACAGCACAGGTGTTGGGTTGCTTTTGTATTATATCTTTTGATTGTCCATTGCATATAGACCTATCATGCCTATTTCTGGTCTGCATTTTTCCCTAATGGAATTTCAGACTTCAGGGAGAGGAAGCATAAAGTTCTTCTGAAGCAGAGAATAGAGAGAAATTCTATTTCCTTCTTAAATCATTGTACTCATCATTTTGAGTCATGTGTTCAATATTTCTATCATCAGCTAGCCTTTTAGACAGCCTGAAGCACTTTGCATGCCTTCTTTATTTCTAAAGCTGGTAATAAGGTTTCTGTATTAGTTCAATATATACACTTCCTTAACATCAGTATTATTATGCTACAGAGAACTTTGCCTGCACGTACAGTATTAAATAGGCCCATTTCTCCACCATTTTAATGAGATTCTCCTACATGAAATTTCAACACTAATACTTATCTTTCTGTAAAAATACTAGCAGAGGCCTTGTATTTAAGATCTGAGAATATAGTTCCAAGAGTTGTTGTGCATTTCTTTATACCTAAAGAGGTTCTGCATTTGCTTGATTAATTTTGAGTCAACTTCTCTATAAAACATAGCAAGTTGAACTAATGATTTTGGAAAAGAGTTCATAGCTGTTTTTTCATGTGCTCTCCAATGAGTGTGTTCCCCTCTTCTCCAACAAAAAGAGAGAGAGAGGTTTGTATTGGGGGAAGATAGGAGAATGAGGGAACATCTGGGAACAGCACAATAATATTAACTAACAAGTACCCTCAGAGCTCCCAGGAACTAAACCATCAACCAAAGAGTACACATGGTGGGACTCATGGCTCCAGCAGAATATGTAGCAGAGGATGGCCTAGTCAGTCATCAATGGGAGGAAAGGCCCTTGATCCTACGAAGGCTCTATGCCCCAGTGTAGGGGAATGCCAGGGCCAGGAAGTGGGAGAGGGTAGGTTGGTGAGCAGGGGGATGGGGGAGGGAACACAGTTTTGTTTTGTTTTGTTTTTGTTTTTGTTTTTGATGTTTTTTTCAGAGGGGTAACCAGGAAAAGAGATATTCTTTGAAATATAAATAAAGAAAATATCTAATAAATAAATAAATATTCTGTAATCTGTGCTTGAAGACATGGTAGCCATTAGCTACATAGAGATGCAGAATCACTTCTTTTATAATTTATTTAAGTTTGAGTAGACAAGTCACAAATGGCTTAGATTGAACAAAATAGAACTGAGACTGGATGGTATTCTTCTGTAAATTTATTGAGTCACTACATTAGTTACATTTTTGTTCCTCCATTCAGAAAATAAATTGAAAACTGATAAATTGTATGAATTAATATTGTTTCATTAATCCTGGGATTCCAGGATTACCCAGGTCATCTCCTTATCTCTGGTTCTTCTTCCAAATCTTTATTGCCATTTAAGGCAAGAAATTTATAGATGTTTTGTGTTAGGTACTAGGTATCAAGCCATCTTTGGAGATCTGCCATGCTGAGTTCAAAATGATCCAAGTCAGAACTAATATAATGGATCCTGAAGCATGAATTTTGACCATATCTAAGAGTCAGAAAATTCATTGTGATAAAGTAACTTCCGTCAAAACTGTTTTGTCTTTCATAAATGATAGTGCTATTTCATATTTGAGTAACTTACTATCATTACTGTTAAATATTAGCAACATTTTAGTGAGATAAAACAATATAGATTTATGATTTATCTCTAATAATTTTTGAAAGATATAAGTCTAAAATATGATTCAGTAAATTAAAGTCAAAGTGTCAAAAAGTCTTTTCTTTCTTCCTATTGGAGTGTCTGGCAGAAAATCCATATATTTATGTTTTATAGATATCGAATAGGCATCACTATAATTGCCAATACTTTTCTCTACTTTCAAAATAAGGATTTTGACATCATCCTTCTGATCTTTATTTTCACCTTCATATTTCCTAATTACATGCCTCCTGATTCTCTCTTCTATGGGTGATTTTAGTTGGATTCCAGGATTATCCCAGGCCATCTCTTTATCTCTGTTTTTCCTTCCAAATCCTTTATTGACTTTTAAGGCAAGAGATTTATAAATGTTTGGTGTTAGGTACTGGGTATCAAGCCATCTTTGGAGATCTTCCATGATGAGTTAAAAATTATCTGGATCAAAACTAATATAATGGATCCCGAGGCATGAATTTTGAAAGCTGTTTTTGTTCTAGACTTCGATGTAGCTGAAATATATCAGATAATGGACATGAACCTAATGAATATCTTGGTCTGTAATTGTATAAAACATAACTCTAGGTCCCTGATCTGGCATTTAGAACTTCCTCTAGTATAGTGGTTCTCAACCTGTACTGGAACTGTACTGGAAGATGGTGTTTCCTGTAACTTAATAACCTTTGAGAGGTTTTGACTTTACATCTGTCCATATTTAACAAATACTTCAACTTTTAATCTACTACCTATACAATCAGTAGTAAAGGGAAAAGCAAAGAGATAGATAACCACAGTAGATACTATTGTATTATATAGAATAAATGCTATTTGGAGTTTTGGAGGTAAATAAGGTCTTTAAAAACTAAATGACCCAAGATTTTTTAAAACTGAGAGAAATGCTAACAGATGGTCCACTATCTTAATTATTTTGTAAAAATACATATTTCAGATATGTATAGAAATAGAGGATATGTACTATCTCTAAATTATTCATATCTAATCCTGGATAACACTTTTATGGTGGAGACCCTCTTGAAAGCTAACCAAGCACTCTATAACAAAGTGATGTGCTCAGTTCTTCTGTTTTCAGTGATTATGTCACTGGGCAGAATCACATGGCAAATATAACTGCAATGTCTCAATACCCAATTTTAGTGCACTTTACTTCACATTGTAATAGACTGTTTACTTATACTCATGAAGTACACCTTCTAAAGCAGTTTCTTTGCCGGTGGATCAGTTGCCCATCAATACATATAACTTTTAGCTTTCTATTCACTTAAGTTAGAACTTGGAAGGTTCGAAGTTCTCTCTCACATTACCACCTATTGTCATACACCATTAAATGCAACTATTTCTGATATTATTGCATAACCTTTTATGAGTCTCATATTCTGTCCCTTATGTGATATTCTTATAATAAATAATTATTCTCTCTACCTGAGGAAAATGCATTTAAATTATTCTCCTTTTCCTTTCATGGTAAAAACAAACAAACAGCACTAAAATGCTTATAAGGACTTGTGTGGGCTCAATCCTCCATTTAATAGTGCTGCTTTATTTTCTCTTGTTAGCAAGAAAGGTATAGTGACTAAAGAGTTTAAAGTTCTAGATTTGTTTATTTCATAAAATTTTCATGATACTTATGTTATTTTTATTATTCAACTGTATGCTTTGCTATATTAGGGTGACAGAAAATATCTTGTCAATTTATGCATGATAATGCCTGTAAAGGTTTTATTACCTTGTTAAACAAGGGGAAGCAAAAAATTCCCTAAGACAGTGATATTCCAAAAGCTTATTATAGAGAGAATAATAGAAAGAAGAAGAAAGAACAAGGCAGCATAGAAAATGAAATTGGAATGTCTGAGTAATACAAGAAAGAATGTAACTAAGATTTGTCTGATCATGACAAGGAAGAAAGCATGGAGAACATGAAGAGATGGCTAAACATGGAGATTTGTATGTCTGTTAAAGTAATTTGGATTTTGTTCTAAGTCAAAACACTGGGGAAATTTAAGCAGGGAACTAGTAAGAAGTGATTTAGCTCATTAGAAAACTCACTGTAGCAAATGAGACTGGAGTAAAACATGAAAGAAGTAGGAGAGAGACTAGCTAGGGGGCTAATGAATGCAAAGTTGGTGATTTTCACCACAGTAGTCCACTGCCTCTACTGTTCTCATGCATTATACTGATGTTTAGATTGCAATTTCATGGGTTTCAGAGAAGCACTGGATTTCCAGGGACAATATGGTTTTATAAACCCCACTTTTTACATGTATTTAAATTTTATGTGTAGCTTATGTGTAATGATAATGGCAGCATGTATGTCAGTGTGTATATATGTATGTATGTACGTAATGTGCATGAAATACCTGTAGAGACCAAAGGGGAGCCAGATTCTGGGAAACTGGAGTTACAGACCACTGTTATCCAACAGTAAGGGGAGGTGCAGGCTTTCCTAGGCAGCAGGGCTCAGTGGTCTGCAATCTGATGTCTCTTGTCATGTCACTTCTTGGAACCAACTACCTGTGCCATTACTTCACCATCAATGAATCTTAATTTGTATGTATCAATGCTCTAGTATATATGCTAACTTTAAGTAAAATAAAAGGATAAAGCTCTAACTACTACAATTTGTATAACAGAATAAAATGCAACCTAATTATATGGCATATTACCAACAGTAGGAAGAATATGATGAAAATATTTAGAGTGACTACATTAGAATCTGAAAATATTAATGATATTAACTCACTGTTAAAATGGATATACAGATGAGCATACAACAGAATAAGAACTTTCACTTTACCCAAAATTTTAACTATTATCACTAATGACTGTTAAAATCATAATCATTTGTTATTCTAAAGACTGAAAGTCTACATGAGAAGATGGCATCATGTGTTCAATCTATAATAACAGTTATACAGATATTGGTTATATTTTCTTTTTATCTTTTTTTTTTTTTTCGTTTTTTCGAGACAGGATTTCTCTGTGTAGCCCTGGCTGTCCTGGAACTCACTCTGTAGACCAGGCTGACCTTGAACTCAGAAATCCGCCTGCCTTGGCCTCCCAAGTGCTGGGATTAAAGGCATGCACCACCACCGCCCAGCTTTGGTTATATTTTCTTATGTTACTAATACACAAAATGAACTCAATGTTTTTTGGAAGGTTTTGTTTTATTTTGTGTTTGGGCATTTATTTTACAATTTCTAAGTGTCTTGCTTATATATTATTGTTTCTGATTTCGAATTTTTGTGGAATTTCTGTGTGTGCAAATGTATGTGCCTTTGCATCTCTGTTTCTTGTGCTTTTTCTTTAACCTTTTTTGTTTGTTTTTCCTAATCTTTTTTATCTTATTATATTTTATTATTTATATACCTATTTTCTAATGAGGGGGAAGAGAAAGGGTGTGGATTTGAGTGGATGAGAAGGATCTGCTAAGAGTCAGGGGAGATGAAAGTAATCATAATATTTGATAATATGTTTTCAATAAAAATATACATAGTTAAATAATAAATTTACCTTTAAAGTATCTCCTTATCATATAACTCACAATGTAATCTCACTTTTATAAACCAATCAATCAATCTATTGACCTAACTAGACCCCAAATGCTGCCCCACCTCCCAGACTTCCCTCCCCTTTTCTTCTGAGAGGGTGCCCCCTCTGTGTATCCCACCACCCTGACACATCAAGTCTCTGTAAGATTAGGCTTATACTCTCCTGAAGCTAGACAAGGCAGCCGTGTCAAAGAATGGACTCCAGTCAGGTTATGTCTTTTAATTACTGAATTAATTACATCCAAATTGCTGACCCCTTCCCAGTCCCCTCTGGCTGAATTTCTCCCCTCATCCTCACTCTCCCTTGCCTCTGAGAGGGCAGGCTCCCCACCCTCCCCTCCTCCAGGTGCATCAAGTCTCTGAAGGATTAGGCAATCCTCTCCTACTGAGGCCAGGCAAGGGAGCCCTACTGGGGAAAGGATACCAAAGTCAGGCTCCAGTTTAAAGAGCCTATGCTCCAGTTGATGGAGAACCAAGAAGGTATCTAAGCTGCACTTCTACTACATATGTGCCAGGGTTCTCATTCGAGTCTGTGTATATGTTTGTTCTTTGGTTGGTAGTTCAATTTCTGAGAGCTCAACTTTAGAGACAGCCCATGCTCCAGTTGTTAAGGAACCCACATGGAGACTGAGCTGCACATCTGCTACATATATGTGAGATTTTAATACCTGTGTCATTATTCTGAAACGTTACAGTATAGTCTCATAATAACTGATGATACAAGTGACCTGCATACATATGTAGTTCTATATATTATACATTGTGTATGTGTGTATGTATTAAAATTTCTATTGTATCATGCCAACACTCATATGGAATGTGTAAGAGGATGAGACTAAATATTTTCTCTAAGACAAGAATACATTTTTATGTTACAATTTGGTGTTTTATTATGAATAAATTATTTAACTGACTCAATAATTTTACCACCAACTACTTATTTTAATACTTTTATTAGGATGGACAAGAAGCCATGTTTTAATTTTAGTATTTCAGTTTACACTCCCATAATCACAATAAACACTCAATATGTAGGAAAATTTGTTTGTTGACCAGCAATAAAAGGTGTAGCTCAGAAGAAAAGACAGCCATTTTCTATAGATATAGCTCAGTAAACGAGAGAAAATTATATGACCATATAATTAATTTTAATAGCAATAACTTTGTTCCAGGCAGAATTCAACTGTTGAAATCAATTATGCTGTTTAATCCTCATAATTCTTCAAGAAGGATGGTGCCATTATTAGTGCAAAGAGGAAAACATGGGCATAGAGAGCCTAAGAACACAGTCAGAAAAACCACAAAGACAAGAATACAACTTGACCTTTTATTTACGAAAGACAGTGTCTCCTGTACTGCAGGCTGGCCTCAAACATACTATGCAGCCATTGACCTTAACTTGATTCTCCTGCCCTCACCTTTCAAGTGTGGACATTACAAGCAAGCACTACATGCCATACCAGGTGGAACTGCAGTTATTTAGCTTCATTCCTACAACATAGAGGTTTCAGGCCAAACACCATTTCTTCCCTTCCAGGTTCATTCTATATAGTAGTCAAAAGTAGAAAACACATAGAAAAAAGGCATGCTCATTAATCTTTATTCATTTTGGGGTGTACTAAGTCAAGGAAACCTTGAGTGAATGTATAAACAGCAATGAAGTACTCAGTAAATATCATTAACCTATGCATAGCCATGTCAAGGTCAAAGACTTCAGAACTCTGAAAAATTGGGAAAACATTCCTCTTAGGAAAATCCAAATAGACTTGAGTCTTATTCACTAAAAAACTGGGTTTTTTTTTGTTTTGTTTTATGGGTTTTCTTTTTTCTTTTACATATTGTAATAATCCCACATTAACTATGACTCAGTTCAAAAATCATATCACCTTGTAAAACACATCTTTAAATTTATAATGGAATTGTAACTCAAACATGTATATTTGGTATTTTAAATTATATATTTATTAGGTATGCTTATTTCATAATTGTCAAAAGAGCTTTGGAGTATATAATGTTAGTAAATTTTATTTTAAAATTACCATTTTATTTATTTTGTACTCATGAGAAACTTAGTGTCATTTTAAGATAATGGTTTTATGAACTGAAATACTGAATAATACAATGTGTACACACTCCCATGCATGTAATTTAAGCAAATGAGTATTTCTTGTCCAGTAGATGGATGAGGCACCAATATATTTTTTGTTGACATTCTATTCCCCATACTGAAGAGAAAAAAACTGAAGTTTTTCATGAACAATGTTTTCCCTTTTCAGTAGATCTGTTGTTTACAATTAACAAGCTTCTATGGCAACACTTTTTCTATCCAGTAGAATTGACAGCAATCAAACACTACAACTATAATATCTATTTTACTTTCAATACAACTGTAACTAGTAGATGGCTCTCCACAAAGATACTTATGCCCTTATCACTTGAGACCTTTTTAGGTTATATGGCATAGGCAGTTCAAGTTATTAATAGCTAACTTTATAACATATTTGTTTAAATTGATATTGTACTGAAGTCAATTCAATCCTCTTGATTTTAGCTTATTTTCAGGTGCCAAGTTTCAAAGGTAATAATTATTGGCTTTGTGTCTTTATTTTTATCAAATAACCTCCATAACTATGTTAAAGCTCATCTTTATCTATTTTTTTTTATTTCTAATGCCAATAACCTGTTTTGAACTGATCTGGAGAGGTACTTTATTACTGTCAATTCTACCAGATGGTCGTTAGTTTACATCTTGAAGAGTTAGTCCAATTAGTTTGCTCACATCATGAAATGATTTAGTACTGGTGCCCAGCCCTAGATCCTCCAAAACCACAGGTATCAAAGTCATAGACTTTAGTCATCACATGTCATTTGGAGAGGTAATTAGCTTCTCCTTGCTCAAGGTAGTCTAGTGGGAAGATTGTTGTAGAATTTAATAGAAGGGAGAAGAAGAATGCATACCCCTTTTTGTCCTCTGATGTGTAACTGGTCAGGCTTTAATTCCAGGAATGAGAAAAGTTAATAAGTCATTGTAGTTTGATTGATAGTCTCAAAGCCATGTATTTTTTATTAGATATTTTCTTTATTTATATTTCAAGCTTTATCCCCTTTCTTCATTTCCCCTCTGAAAAAGTTCATACATGTGGTATCTATTTACTAAAAAGTTCATTAAATAAAAAAATACGAGGCTCACAGCCACTCATTGAACTGAGTACACGGTCCCCAATGAAGGAGTTAGAGAAAGGTTCTATGGAGCTGAAGGGTTTGCAGCCCCTTAGGACGAACAACAATTACTAACTAGTACCCTCAGAGCTCCCAGGGACCCAACCACCAATCAAGGACTATACAGGGTGGGATTGAATGTACTGGCAGCATGTGTATAGTAGAGGATTGCAAATTTGATCATCAATAGGAGTAAAGGACCTCGGCCTTGTGAAGGTTTTGTGCCCCAGTGTAGGGGAATGCCAGGGCCAATAAGTGGGAGAGGGTGGGGTGACAGGCATTGGGAGGGGGGAGGCAAAAGGGGTTTGTTCTTGTTTTTGTTTGTTTGTTTGTTTTGGAGGGGAAAATGGGAAAGGGAAAATGTACATGTAAATAAAGAAAATGCCTAATTAAAAAAAAAATACCCACTTCTGGTAGTATAAATCTAGTCTTCTTGCTTTTTTACATATTTTGAAATATTTCTTTTTTAATTTAATTTTCATTGTGCTCTTTTGTTTTATATTTAACAAGATAAACTACCTGAAATCAGCCACGCTGAGAAACACTTCTTACCTACAAGATACTGAAAGAAAAATGAAACTTCAAATGATAAATATAAGCCTCTACAACTTCATCCTAAATACACGTTATATTATTACAAATGGCACCAAAAAAATATCAAGGTTTATTTTAACCAGCTGAAGTGGAAGAGAAAATGAATTCCCAGCCTTTATGAATACTGATCCAAATGCTAATGCTTCCCTGCCCTTAGAAGGGCATATGCTGCCATACATTATTAAGGGAGATCATTGTAGACTTTAGAGAATGCTGTTAATTACACCATGGAAAGGTGAATTGCAAAGGAAGAGGATTAGACAACTTAAAATACTTACTTTGAAAGTGACATATATAAATAAATCTTAAAGCAGAGTATAAAATTTTCAACCATGTCCTTCTCTTGAAAATAAAAAAAAACAACTCATTGACCAATTAGTGACTATTTAAGAGTGGGACTCATATGAATACAGGGTGAAAGTTAGAACTCAAGGCAATATTATTTTTGTCTGAACTGAATTAATGCATGTAACCCCTATTCAAAGTATGTATTTTTACTTGATAAATACATATGTTTTGAACTTTTGCAGTAAGCCATAGTCATGCTTCTATTTACCTGGCTGCTTGGAACCAAACATTTTTTCTATAAGTTGTGATCATAAATCTATCTTTTGCATAGATAGATGGAAATGAGCTTTGATTTAATATCTCAAATACCAATTAATTATTTCCATTTGAATAACTTGGAATTGTGCAATTAAGTGAATTGTGATCAAGAGATAGACAATTTAAATCTTGACTCCAAGTTCAAGACTACCAAAAATGGCATTTAGCAACAGAAAATCAAAAACATAATCATGATAGTTATTTTGAAAAAAGTAAAGGACATTCCTTCCACATTTAAAATAAGAATGGGAAAAGAGGGCTAAAGAGATGGTTCAGTGGTTAAGCACATGTTTTCTTGAAGAGGAACTCTTCTTGATTCCTAGCACGCATATGGTGCTTAGAACCGTCTATGAATCAAGTTCTAGGTGATCCAACACCCTCTTGTGATCTCTGTAGGCATTAGGCCTACATGTGACACACAATTATATATACAGACAAAACAATAATACACACAAAATAAATAAGATCTTAATTTATTTTAAAGAAAATAGAAAATCTGAGAAAATAAGCAAGAAAGTCAGAGCTCCCAGGGACCCAACTGCCAGCCAAGGACTATACATGGTGGGACTGATTGTTTTGGCAGAATGTGTATAGTAGAGGATTGCAAAGCTGATCATCAATAGGAGGAGAGGACCTCGGCCCTGTGAAGGTTCTGTGCCCCAGTGTAGGGGAATGCCAGGGCCAGGAAGTGGGAGAGGGTGGGGTGGCAGACATGGGGATGTGGGAGGCAACAGGAGTTTGTTCCTGTTGTTTTTGTTTGTTTGTTTGTTTTTTGGAGGGGAAACTGGGAAAGGAGAAATTTACATGTAAATAAAAAATACCTAATTTAAAAAAAAAGTTAGAATTGGTTCTATTTTTAAAATACAATTGATAAATATGTATAAATTAGACTAGAGACTATAACTAAATATCAATGGCAAATATGTGGGGGTTTTATGATTTCAGGAGAGGTGTTACAATTTTGTGAATTGCCTTCCTTTATATATACTTCACTCCTTCTCTTGCTATTTAAAATGAGGCAAGAAAGAAATGACTAACACTGTTCAGTAAGCATTGTCAGTTTGTTTCCATTCTTTGTATTTGCTGAGATATAATGCTTCATGGTTGAAAGCATACCTCAGCCTTATAAGGATACACATTTAAATACTAGCTATACAACTCAATTTGCTGTTGGAAAATGAGAAACTTTACATTGCTGAACTTGTTTGCTAGTTTTCTAGAAAAGTAAATAAGGTCTGTTTTATAGCAAACTTATCAGAATTCAATGCTATGTTCAATACAGAATCCATACACGAGAATCACTACATGGTAACAATAAGTCACTTCTTTTACTATTTTTGTTTATCTTTATTCTTATATTTTTACAGTCTCTGGGGACTTACATGTGCTTCCAGATATGCAAAATAGGAATAATAACAGTGTCTGTTCAGTGAGTAATGTAGGGATGAATTAAATTATTATATGTAAATCACATATTAGAATGTCCCTCATGCTTTTAGTATAGTATAAATGATAACTATTGTTATGGGTGTTTAAGAAATTACATTTTGTATCAATGAGCTGAATAGGGAAGAAATATAAAAATTATATTCTGAAAAGAATATAAAATTATACATCACAAACAATGATCTGTTCTGTTTTATCCTAATATTGATCCCCGTAGCTAATATTGTAGGTTTTTGAAAAATTAAATTTGTTGTTTTGGCAATTACATATATTACATAATATATTATGATTACTCTCATCTCAGCCCTTTCTAGTTTCCCTGACATCTGTAAATCTACCACCCTTAACCCCTGTTTCTTTACCATGTTCATGTCTTTTGTTTTGTGACCTTTGAGTTTAACCAGGGATATCTATGTAAAAATGAGTTTGGAACTATCCACTAGAGGGGGCCTGATGGGCTTACCAATGGATACACAACGGAAAAGGGTGATTCCTTCACTCCTATAACACATCAGTAGCCAAACCTTTATCAGGCATTGTCATGCACCAGAAGCCACTTCCCCATCTGTGACTGACTGTTGACAGCCAGAATTTTTTGGGCCCTTGTAGGTAACTACATATACTGTTATCAACTCATGATTGTAATGATTATGGCATACAAACAAAATTACATTTTGTAGCTGGGGTTATCTGCAAATCTACCTATATTTCAGCTTTTAAATTCTTGTACAATGTTTCCTAAGCCTTAGAGCTGATGGCATAAAATCTCTTATTTAGAGTTAACATTTAGCCATCACTTATTCTCAGAACCATGAGCAACCATGAGTCTCTGCACTGACTGGACTGATGTTCACTGCAAAGAGAAGCTTTTCTGATTGAAACTAAACATGGGAGGAGCAGCCCTTGGGCTTGAGGGGGTCCAATGCGCCAGTGTAGGTAAATGCCAGGGCAGGAAGACAGGAGTGGGTGGGGGGGTGGGTGGTGGAACACCCTCAAAGAAGCGGGGGAGGGGATGGGATAGGAGGTTTCTGGAGGGGAGACCCAGAAAGGGGATAACATTTGAAATGTAAATAAAGGAAATATCCAATAAAAGAAAAAAATTAAAAAAAAACCCTGAAAATATCATGCCTATAGGTAGAAAAATGCAGTTTGATGCTGTCAATTGAGTTAAACAATAGTAAGAAGTTCTATCACAGGGCCTATGATTTTTCCATGTACTATGATTTTGACTAGGCAGGTAAATAGATGGATCTATAAAAAAAAATCATACTGAACAAGGTAACCCAATCCCAGAAAGACAAACATCATACTTTCCCTTGTTGGAGGCTCCTAGCTCCAAATGTTTAGATATGAGTACATAGCCTGTACTAACTACAGAAACTAGTAAATGAGAACCAGACCATTGCCAGGATAAGGAACTGGAGAACAATAAGGAGAGTAATAGCAGGTATACAAGTGATCTCTCTTTAGAGAGGAAAGAGGGAGGCGAATACAGAAGGAGGGAGGAGTAAAGTAACAATGAGGATATCAGAAAAGGCACAAGGAATTTAATATTAGCTCTTTACAAAAACAAAATAAGCTTTATAATATAAATAATTCCATACATGTATAAATATGTGGTTTTAATGAACTTTTCTCACGTGGGATGACAGGGCTCCCTCAAATACCCAAAGACTACCTAGCAAAAGCCCCAGTACCCAACAAGAGAGGCTCTATTTTGAGTTGTTGTTCAGTGCTATCCAGGAGAATCCGAAAACATACAGCCTGTTGCTCTTGCCCTTGGGTGCCCCGAGAAGTGAAAGGAATATAACTCCCAATTACTATGAATTTCAGAAACAGAGCCCAGAAACTCCTGAGCTGGAACTGACCTGAATGTCTGCTCCCTGAGGACTCCCTTTCAAGATCCCAGACGATATCATTCAAACTTCCAGAGGAAAACAACATAGAGCCTTACTTAGTGATGCTATTGATGAAAAACTTTAATATTTCAATAACACTAAGAGTACAACAATAAATCTCTAATTAGACTTAAGACCTGCTTAAAAAGAAGGATACTATTACTGCTCTTGGATTCCCCCAGTACCTACTTTGTGCCAGTGAAGTGATGGCTATTGAAGGAGAATATACAACCTCTAATTTACTAACCCAACATAAGCACTAAGAACAGTCAATATACATTCATCTTTATATTTATAGATAAGAGTAGTCTTCATTCCTCTTTGTAAAGTACAGAAGCCATTACAGAAAAGCACAATCAGGATGTAGAGTTATGGAGCACAGTCCTAATGGACTCCAAAACAGCCTCATACCTATGGCTCAGGGAACATTGTGGAAGAGGGGGTGTAAAGATTGTTAAGTGCCAGAGAATAAGGGAGTTTTGCCTCCTAGTAGTATCAAAAGGTACACCCATAAAGCCTCACCACATGACCACCCAAATCTGAGTTAAACAAAGATAAAACCAATGAACATGCCAAACTAGATAGAGAAAAGCTCACAAGGACACAACCCAACTGAAAGAAAGCTTGAAGTAGGAGAGGTATTCTTCCCTGGGTAAACAAACACCTATTGATTGTCTAGTGACAAATGGTCACCCTGAAAACACACAAAAGTAACATTATACAAACTGAGAAGATAATAGTTAGGAATATATATGTATATAAAATACATGTATGCAGCCAAAAACATTAAAAACAAAAGAGGCTATGAATTTGAAGGAGAGCATGCAGGGGTATATGGGATGGGTACAACAAAGTAAAAGCATCATACAAATGTAATTATATTATAATCTCAAAAATAAAAAAGTAAAAATAATTAAAAACTAGAAAAAATAATTTTCTATGGCTTCCTAAATTTTAAGATACATATGTGTGCATGCATGTTTGCTTGTGTACAGGGAATATTCCAAACTATCATATGTAGATATTATGTGATCACTGTAAACACTCGAAAATGATAGAGAAGCACATAGTTTAAAAAAAATAGATGAACTAAAAGTTTTAGAATTTAAGATAATTCACAGTAATTCATACATAATCATCTCACTTTACCCTCA
>JADRCD010076807.1:2949-15266 GCA_019843815.1 Montemys delectorum | reverse complement strand
ACAGACAGTTATAAAAAATCTCCCAAGATCAAAGAAAAGCTAGCTAAAGCCAATGCTTTTGATCTTTTTCATGAAGTGGAAAGGGAAGGAGCATTGTCAAATATCCCATAAAGCCAACATTACAACAAAATAACACAACAAAGAAAAAAATTATAGACCAATTTGATAAACATTAGATGAGTAATTTCTCTATAAAATTTTTAGAGGTTTAATTCAAGAACACATTTGGAAGTGCATACATTATAACTGTTATAACCAAGTTGGTTGCATTTCAGGGATACAAATTTGGTTCAATAAATGGAAACCAGTAGGTACAATTCTGCAAGTAAATAGACTTAAGCAAAGAAAGACAGATCATTCTAATCTGTGCACAAAAAAAACACTATCCCATTAAAGTTTATCATCTCATCTTGATGAAAATCCCCAAAGAAATTGGGAGTAACAGGAACATACCTCTACATAATAAAAATCTTATATGACAAACTTAAAAACAATGCTATATACTAAGCAAGAAAATTTTTAACTATTTTCTATAAATTCTAAAATGATACTATTTCCACTCTTAATCACCCTAACACCCAATGGCTTAGAGGAATTAGACACAAGAAAGAAAGAGGTTGGCAAGATGATTAAGAGCACTAGATACTCTTTGAGAACATCTGGGTTTGATTCCCAGCACCTACAATGTGACTCACAACTATCTGTAACACCAAGGGATTTGATACCCTCTTTTGGCCTCCATGGGCAGCAAGCATATGTGATACACTTACATACATGCAGATATAAAACAAAATAAAATAATAAAAAACTAAAGAAAAAGGATACAAATTGAAACAGAACTCAAATTTACCCTATTAGTAAAACATACAGTCCTATATTAAAAAATCCCAAGATGCTACCAGAAAACTTTTAGAACTGACAAAGGTAAGCAAGTTATCAGAACACAAAGTCAATATATTTTCAATAACTAATAATAAAGTTACTGAAATGAAATGAGAAAATTATTCCATTCTCATTTACCTTAAAAAGCTGAAATATTTAAGAATAAAATAACAATATAAAAATGTCTACAATGAAACTATAGGACACTTAAAGAATTTGAAGAAGATGTTAGGAGCTAAAAAGTCTTTATTTTTCATGAATTATCAAAATTAATATTGTGGAAATGGCTATATGACAGTGATCTACAAGTCTAGTACTATTACCATCAAAATTCCAATAACATTCTTCATAGAACTAGAAAAATAAGCAATCCTAACACACTTATGGAAACGCAATACCCCCCAAATACTCAAAACAATCTCATTCAGAAATAACAATAAAGGAGCTACCACAATGTATGTTCTAAAATTATTGTACAGAGCTACACTACCAAAGGGCAACTAGTATTGGCATGAAATCACATTCACAAGCAAATTAAACAGAAGATAAGGATCTGATATAAGCCCACACACCTACGACTACCTAGTTTTTGATAAAAGCACCAAAATATACATGAAGAAAGAGATAGCCTTTGCTAGAAATGTGGTGGGAAACTTGGAAGATGCAGAAGAATGAAATTGTATTCACATCAATCACCCTGGACACAGATCAATTTAAAATGAATCAAAAACCTTAATATAAGACATGCAATTTTGAAACTGCTAGAGGGATACCCAAGTCAAAGATTTATATGAATGTAGGCATAGACATTTATTTCTGAAAATAAGTCTAATAATATAGGAAATATCTCTAAAATTGAGATGTGAAATTAAGAAACTTGTGCTCAGCAAAGAAAACAATTGTCAGATTGAAAAAGGCCTACAGAATGAGAAAAAAAGAATCATTTCCAGCTAAACTTCAGATAAGATGTTAATATCCAGGATATAATTAAAAACAAAAGAAAAAATTAAAGATCCCTAAACCAAATCCTCCACTTAGTAAGAGAGTTAATGAACTGTATAAACAGTTGGTAAAGGAAGAAATAAACTGAGTGTTGAACATCCTTAGACATCAAAGAAATGCAAATTGAAACAAGTTAGTTAATTTCATCCCAATTAGAATAACTATATCCAAAAAAACAAATGACAATAAATGTTGAATGTGAATTAGTACAACCACTATGGAAGTAAATATAGACATACTTCAAAGAAATTTAAAGTCATACTACCCCAAGTTTCAGGTACATCTAAAGAACACTAAATTTAATACAGAATTGCACATCTATATATGATAGTATGCTATTCAAAGTAGCCAAGAAACAGACCATCCTAGATGTCCATCATCACCAACAACTAAATGGATAAAGAAAATGACCACATATACTATATAATCATAAGTAACCATACACAATGATATTGTGCCATTTACAGGAAAATGAGCACAACTGAAAACAGTCTATAATCCTAGTCCTAGAGGATCAGACACCCACTTCATGTCCCAGAAGTCATTGCACATATAAGGTTCACAAACATGCATACAGGTAATCCCCTCTATGTATAACATAAATTAATAATAAAAAATAAATGTAACAACAGGGATTCTGGTGGTAACATAACTATTCAGTATTCTCATTGTTGTGTGCAAAAATCTAATGTAGTTATAAATTCATAGAATTTAATACATGCACTTCAAAAATAGGGAAACCAGAAAAACTATGAATACTCTTAATGTTTTATATCAATGTCAATATTAGCATAGAGGTAAAAAGTGAGTAAACTCTACAAAGGATTTCTCCATGTTTTTTTTTACAATTTTTTGTAAAGTTATAATTACCTTAAAAACTGTTTTTAAAAATTTACAGTGTACTGAAACAAATATGCTTAACATGCAAAGATGATAAGTATGTACAGGAAAGGCATTCAATATCTAAAGAGATTAGATAAATGAAAATTAAAAGGATAAATGCTCTGGAGTTATAGCCTAGTTGACAGAGTATTTGTCTAGCATGCTCAAAGCCCTAGATTCAACACCCAGAACTGGATGATCTAGGTATGATACTACTTGGCAGGTAGAGGCAGGAAGATCAACAGTTAAGGCCATTCTTAACTATATACTGAGTCCAAAGCCAATCTGGGATACATGAGACCAAGTCTCAAAAACAAAGACAGGTAGGAAGAAAGGAGGTAAGAGAGGGAAGAAGGGAGGGAGGAAAGGAGAGAGAGAGAAAGAAGAAAGAAAGAAAGAAAGAAAGAAAGAAAGAAAGAAAGAAAGAAAGAAAGAAAGATAGAAAGAAAGCAAAGGAGAAAGAAAACAATAAGTTCTATAGTTTGATGAATAATGGTCCATATGTTAAAGTTTGGTCCTCAGTGTGGCACTATTGGGAAATGCTTTGAACCTTTAAGAGGTGAGAGCTATTGGGAAGTCCTTAGATCATTTGGGGTAGTACTGTGAAACTATAGGTACATATTCTGTATCACTTATCCATCTACCTACCTATCCATCTATCTATCTATCTATCTATCTATCTATCTATCTATCTATCTATCTATCTATCATCTATCTATCCTCCCTCTCTCCCTCCCTCCCCTCTATATCCCTTTCAATATTTCTCTCTCCTCCCTCTTTCATGGCTCTCATGAAGTAAACATTATGCTCTGATTTTGGACTGTGTCCTCTAGATAGTAAGTTAAACAAATGCTTTCTTTTTATTAGCCAGCTGCCTTGGGTGTTTCATAGCAGAACCACAAAATTAATACATGGATATACCAGTAAACTGCTCTTAGAGTTGGTAAGATCTAGGATATTAATTATCCTTCCAAAGGTGTGGAGCAACTAGAAACCTCACACACTGCTAGTGAAAATACAAAATGGTACAGCCACTTTAAAATTAAAATTGACAGTTTTGTTATAAAGTTAAATATCCAGTTATATAATCCAGCCATTTTGTTTTTTGGTATCTATCCTAGTGAAATGCACTGTCATGTACATAAGAAAACTACCACATAATTTATTTGTATCTGTGGGGAATTTATTTTTGTATAAATTAACATAATGATTCTACAAATTGATGGGTGTCATCACACATTTACATAAATGTGTATCATGTAATTTTCTCATATTCAATGTTCTATCACCATTTCTTGCCCCTTCCTCTCTATATAGTCCTACTTTTGCTTTCATGATTTACACATAGATTTTTAAAAATTGGATTGCTCACACAAGAGAAAGAATTCCATATTTATCTTTCTCTATCTGATTTATTTCATTTAATATGATACTCTCCAGTGCCTTCCATTTCCCAGAAAATAACATAATTTCATTTTTCTTATGGCTGAATCAAATTCCACATTTTCTTTGTTCATTCATCTATCAAAGGACATCTAGTGACACAATAAACACAGGTATAGAGTTATCTCTGTGATATGGAATGCTATAACTGGATTCTATTGTAGTTCTATCTTTAAATTTTTTAGGAACTTCATACTGATTTCCATAGTGGCTACATTCCCATCATCAGTTTATAACCACCCCCACCCCCACCCCCCCCCCCCCCCCCCCCGCATCCCAATCCGCCTTTTTTTTTTTTTTGTATTCTGGATAGTAGCTCTTCTGAAGAGGGTAAGGAAAAATCTGAAGGTAGTTCTGATTTCTAGTTAGATGTTAAATATTTTCCATATACTTATGTTGTTTCTTTGCAAACTACTTCTTCGATTCATTTACCTATTTATTGATTGAGTGATTCTGTTTGGATGTATTTAATTTTTGTGATCTGTATAGATACTAGATATTACTGTTATACTCCGCGTGAGTACCCCACTCGTGAAGAATCAGGAAAGAGGCCGCTGCAATAACATGAGGTTAACTTTTTAATTGAAACTAGTGTACTAGGGTCATTCTGTATTCGAGACAAGAGTGACCCAGAGGAAACAAAGCTCTAAGTTTTTATACCATTTCAGAACTGAGTTTTACAACTTACAACTGCGGACTGGTTATAGTTTACAACATGGCTGGTTACACTTTATCTTTCTCATTGTTCTTTTGTTTCTATTGATCTTTCTCCTCCAGGTGAAGATTAGATACCTGTGGAGCACAGGAGGGGTTGGGGGAGGTTTGCCCTCCCCGGGATGTTTCCTGGAATCTTGCATTCCTTGGGGATGGGTGTTTGCTCTGTAAACTCTTCTAAAGCTCTTTGTCTTAAGGATTATTGGACCTCCTTGCTTTTTGTTTTTTTTATGAGGTATCTCCATTTTGCTCAATTTTTACATTACTTTACTATCAGATGTATAGCTTGCATTCTTCAGGCTGTCTCCTCACTCTAGTAGTTATTTCCTTGGCTAGAGGAGCTCTATTTTAATTCACCAAAGCTGAAAGCAAGCCACATATCTGTCAAAGATGGGGCAAAATATGACATTCACATGCAATGAAATACTACTCATTAGGGAAACAATATAAACTATCAACATCAGAAATACTATCCATGAATCACAAAGGCTATCAATACACTAGAATGAAGCAAATATGTGAAGATTACATGCTAAATTATCATACCCTCAATATATTCCAGCAAAAAAACCCAGATCATTGCTTGCCAGAAATTAACAAGAAAAGTCAGCACAGGGAAGGGAATATAACTGAAACATGAAGTCATTTTATAGAGATAATAGAACTATTGTGCATCTTGCTTATGGTATTGGATACAGCTATCTAGATATGTTAAACACAGAATTGATGTTGAATATTTTTGTGACCAATAGCTTTTCCCAACAATTTTTACTCAATTCTTTGATTCTCCAGATCAAAAAGACTTCAAATCAATGACTAGTTATCTATGTATTGGTCTTGATCTAAATGTCTATTCTGCATGCACAGGATGCCAGAGAACAAGGAAGTTGGAGGTGAGGTTTTACTTGCTTCTTTTTTCAAGTTTTTAGATGCATTCTCAACATGCAAACAGAATTCTCAATAGTCTTCTGTTGTTTGCGTCTATATTCTGACTAAAGCAACTGTAATCTTGGAGAACTAAGCTACATTCACTTCAAAATAACTTTACACAAGACAGACTGTAACACATCTAGATTTAATAGAAGCCTTCTGGTGTATCTAAAACAGCATTAAACTGAAAAGATTCTCCTTTCCTTTGGTTTCATTCTTACTTCAGGCTTGAACTGGAAGTGTCTCTGGAATAGTTTGCCCCTTCGCAATGCTGAAGTTACCATTCTGTGTTGACCATTGCTGAAGATTTTATTGAATCAACAAACTTAAGGAGTCATTTTCTCACTGTCATTCTCAGTTAAAAGTACAATTTTACCTCATTCCATCACTGCCAAGTGTCATAACTGCTTTTAAAATCCCATGTCCTTGACAGAGCTTTTGTAGATTAATTGTCTGAATAAACACATTTTCCCATTACCATGTCCAAACATGAAATGTACTTCTAGTTCCCATTCACTAATTCTTATATAAACCCAGTTACTCCTTACTTTTACATAATGTAAATACCTGAGCATTGTGCACATTCATTTGGATAAGTGTTTATTATTCAATTATCTGTATCAAAAACATATTTAGTCTATCACTGCAGTCCATTGAAATAAACTAACCACATTCATAAGGAAGTTACATTCTGTCTTGTTGCAGTAAATCTCCAACCCAAATAAGCCTGGGCAAAGACAACAAGACTCAATTGATATAAATAAAAGCTGCATGCCTAGATTGGGCAGATCTACCACTACACTACCATCTTCCCCATCTAAGAAACCCCTTATAACTTGAGGTTTCTCCAGGCCATGTGCTTCTGCTCCACTTTCTCTCAACCTCCTCCTCCATCATCCGCTCCTCTTCTCCCTCCTCCTTTTCTCTTAAACTTTCAACTCCACCTTCCCTTCTCCTGCACAATCACCAGCTCTAGACATTATTTTACAAGTTAAGGTGAGGGGAAGGTTCACAGGAAATCACCTGAGTAGTGGCTCATTCCTTCTTTGTAGCTCCTCCCAGGAGATCAGAATTAGCATCAAAATACAAGCAGCCCTAGGGCTATCCACTACACTGTCTCTTTTCTGCCAAGCTTGTCTCCATTCATAAATTGGCATTCAAGAAATGTTTTAAGTGGGTGATGATGAGGATAACTTTGTATAGCCTATAATGCAAAAGAATTTTATTCACATTTAATGGCTGTAACAAGAAATACAGAGAAATTTACTTGCTTGTGCTTTATTTCCAGTGATGTGATGGACCATTATTAGATCTGACTGCAATGGTATACACATTTTTAGACTTATTTAAGTCTATTTAGATTGAGTCTATTTAGATTGAGGATTTTAATATAAAACTCTTATTTTTCCTTTGGCTATCCTCACTGCTTAGTAGGTTCAAGAGTGCAGTTGGTTTAAAGGAAAAACTAGCACCAGGATGTGAAAAATGTCTCTGAAATTTGCTTGCACTATTCCTAACTGCAGTCTTATTACCTTGGAAGATGGAAAAACAGAAAGTCTAGAAGGTAAGACAGCACTACAATTGATTTTTGTTTGTTTTGTTTTGTTTTGTTTTGTTTTGTTTTGTTTTTGTTTTTGTTTTTGTTTTCAAGACATGGTTTCTCCATATAGCCCTCACTGTACTGGAACTCATTCTGTAGACCAGGCTGGCCTCAAACTCAGAAATTGTGCTGCCTCTGCCTCCCATGTGCTAGAATTAAAGGCATTCGCCACCACCGCCCAGGCCACTGCAATCTTAATCAAACTTGGCATGTATTTCAAAGAGTATATTCTCTCCACAATCACCAACCCTCAATGCATGTGTTAAATAAGACACATTGAAAGATTTTTCTATGCAGAAAATATTTTTAAAAGGAACTTTAAGTGAGGGGGATGAGGTGTCATCAGTCATCTTTAGAGTCTTGTGCCCACTGTGAGTCAAATTATTCCTGACCTTTAGTGGTATAATATTTTTTTAGGTACAAGTGTATGACCTGAATACTGGACGTGTGCAGTGCAAGGAACACACAGTTCACAATCTTATCATACTGCCCACAAAACATTTGTAAATATTGGACACTATATTCTTATTTGATTTTCATCTTTGAATCAGCCTTCCGCCAATAAAGACTGATTGTATAATACCAGTCTTTCTTTTGCTAAGTCATCTCTCAAGCTGAGGAGAGTACCCAGGTACTCACACACTACCCAGTGTGTTTGAAGATCTTAAAAACCAAAAGGAGAAAAGGTTTCTTTCTTTTCCCAAACTCATATCAGACCAAGACAACAAGAAACCCTCTGGCTGATAGCAGCTGCAACTGGACCATTCTCATCTGGTGGATATGTATAAACAAGTCACTTTGCTTGGTTCTTCTGCTTCCCAGAGATGCTCAAATCTTCAAGAAAGATTGATTGTTGTAAGTTTTGGAGACAAGCCCTTTATCCATTCAGTGCAAGATCTCTAAGAGGTCACAAGCTTTAGCTCAGATTTCAGGAATGTTTAGAAAGAAAAAATTTTCCAGAGCAATACTCTAACAGTAGTTTCCATGGTGGATCTTTTTCATTGTGTGTTTTCTCTATAATACTAAATATTGATTCTTACACTTTTTAAACAATACTCAATAAAATTCTCCCAAACCGAATCCAAAAACACATTGAAAGGGTCTTCCATCATGATCAAGTAGGCTTCAACTCAGGGATGCAGAGATAGTGCAATATACAGAAATCCATCAACATAATCCACTATAAAAACAAACTCAAAGAAAAAACACATGATCATTTTACTAGATACTGAAAAACCATTTGCTAAAATCCAACATCCCTTCATGATAAAAGTCTTGAAATATCGGGAGTTCAACGCCCATACCTAAACACAGTAAAAGCAATATACAGCAAACGAGTAGCGAACATCAAACTAAATGGAGAGAAACTTGAAGCAATCCCATTAAATTCATGGGCTAGACAAGGCTGCCCACTCTCTCCCTATCTATTCAATATAGTATTTGAAGTCCTCGCCTGAGCAATTAGACAAAAAAGGAGGTAAAAGAGATACAAATTGGAAAGGAAGAAGTCAAAATATCACTATTTGCAGATGATATGATGGTATACTTGACCCCAAAAATTCCACCAGAAAATTCCTAAAGCTGATTAAGAACTTCAGCAAAGTGGCTGTATATAAAGTTAACTCAAACAAATCACTAGCTTTCCTCTACTCAAAGGATATACAGGCTGAGAAAGAAATTAGGGAAACAACACCCTTCACAAGATTTACAGATAAAATAAAATGCCTTGGTATAACTCTAACTAAACAAGTAAAAGATCTATATGACAAGAACTTCAAGTCTCTGAAGAAAGAAATCAAAGAAGATCTCAGAAGATGGAAAGATCTCCCATGCTCATGAATTGGGAGAATTAATAGAGTAAAAATGTCCATCTTGCTGAAAGCAATCTACAGATTGAATGCAATCCCCATCAAAATTCCAACTCAATTCTTCATAGACTTAGAAAGAACAATTACCAAATTCATCTAGAATAACAACAACAACAACAAACCAGGATAGCAAAAACAATAAAAGAACTTCTGGGGGAAATCACCATCCTTGACTTCAAGCTGTACTACAGAGCAATAGGGATAAAAACTACATGGTATTGGCACAGTGACAAGCAGGTAGATCAATGGAGTAGAATTGAAGACCCAGAAATGAACCCACACACCTATGGTCACTTGATCTTTGACAAAGGAGCTAAAAACTATCCAGTGGAAAGAAAAGACAGCATTTTCAACAAATGGTGCTGGTTGAACTGGCAGTAAGCATGTAGAAGAATGCAAATCTATCTATTCTTATCTCCTTGTACAAAGCTCAAGTCCAAGTGGAACAAGGACCGCCACATCAAACCAGATACACTGAAACTAGTAGAAAAGAAAGTGGGGAAGAACCTTGAGCACATGGGCACAGGGGAGAATTTCTTGAACAGAACACCAATAACTTCTGCTCTAAGATCAAGAATTGACAAATGGGACTTTATAAAATTGCAAAGTTTCTGTAAGGCAAAGGATACTGTTAATAGGACTAAATGGCAACCAACAGATTGGGAAAAGGTCTTCACCAACTCTACATCCAATAGAGGGCTAATGTCCAATATATACAAAGAACTCAAGATTTTAAATTCCAGAGACCAAATAACCCTATTAAAAATGAGTACAGACCTAAACAAAGATTGTCAACTGAGAAATGTCAAATGGCTAAGAAGCATCTATAGAAATGTTCAACATCCTTAGTCTTCAAGGAAATGAAAATCAAAACAACCCTGAGATTTCACCTCACACCAGTCAGAATGGCTAAGATCAATAACTCAGGTGACAGCACATGCTGGTGAGGATGTGGAGAAAGAGGAACCCTCTTCCATTGCTGGTGAGTTTGCAAGTTGGTACAACAATTTTGGAAATCAGTTTGGCGATTCATCAGAAAACTGGACTTAGTAATACCTAAAGGACCCAGCAATACCACTCCTGAGAATGTACACAAAAGATGCTCCAACAGGTAGTTAGGACACATGCTCCACTATGTTCATAGCAGCCTTATTTATAATAGCCAGAAACTAGAAACAACCCAGATGTCACTCAACAGATGTGGCCCGTGCTATTTTCCCGCCGGCAGGAACACATGGACACACACAGGATCCTTCTGCAGCAAACCTTTATTACCATGTGGTGAGGAGAGGGCGAGCCCTGGAAATGCACTGCTTATATACACCCTGGAGCGGCGTGTTCACCTCTGATTGGCTGTTTGCTCATTACCTCATGAGACGCCTCGGGATAGGCTGTGACTTGGCGCTCTCTGGCCCTAGCACATGCGCAGATGGGCTGAGACTTGGCGCGCTCTGGCCCTAGGCACATGCGCAGACTACTTGTTACAGGGAGAAGACACCGGATGCAGGCGCCATCTTGTAATGGAGGCTGCCGGCTCAGGTGCGGCTCTCTACACACAGAGAAATGGATACAGAAAATATGGTACATCTCCACAATGGAGTTCTACTCAGCTATTAAAAACAATGAATTTATGAAATTCTTAGGCAAATGGATGGCTCTGGAGAATATCATCCTGAGTAAGGTAACCCAATCACAAAAGAACATACATGGTATGCACTCATTGATAAGTGGATGTTAGCCACGAAGCTCAGAATACCCAACATACAATTCACAGACCACATGAAGCTCAAGAACAAGGAAGACCAAAGGGATACTTTGATCTTTCTTAGAAGGGGGAACAAGATATCCATGGGAGGAGATATAGAGACAAAGTTTGGAGCTGAAAATGAAGGAAAGGCCATCCAGAGACTGCCCTACCTTCAGATCCATTCCATATACACTCACAAAACCCAGACATTATTATGGATGCCAACAAGTGCTTACTGACAGGAGCCTGATATAGATGTCTCCTGAGAGGCTCTGCCAGTGCCTGACAAATAAGGGGTGGATTCTTTCAGCTAACCATTGGACTGAGCACAGGGTCCCCAATGGAGGAGCTAGAGAAAGGATCCAAGGAGCTGAAGGGGTTTGCAGCCCCATAGGAGGAACAACAATACAAAATAACTAGTACTCCCAGAGTTCTCAGGGACTAAACCACCAACCAAAGAGTACACATGGAGGGACCCATGGCTCCAGCTGCATGTGTAGCAGAGGATGGCTTTGTGGGACATCAATGGAAGGAGAGGCCCTTGGTCCCATGAAGGCTTGATGCCCACATATGTAGGGGAATGCCAGGACAGGGTAGCTGGAGTGAGTAGGTTGGTGAGCAGAGGGAGGGAGAATGGGATAGGAGGTTTTGGGAAGGGAAACCAGAAAAAGCAATAACATTTGATATGTAAATAAGAAAATACCTAACAGATAAAAAGAAAATATATAATAAAAATAAACAAACAAACAAACAAAGAAACAAACAAATTTTAAGTTAAATAAAAATATATCTTTTAATTGTTCTGTAAGCCATTAAAAAGCTTCTAGTTTCTGTGTAAGAACTGCACATCAAGTATTTAATTCTCTTCTAATATATTATAAATATTACTTTGAAAGTAAGCATGTGCTTCAAATGTGCTTTTGCTTACTTAGCACTCCATAAAAGCAGACTATAAGCTGAAAACAAGAGTGAAACTTCATTATTTTGGAAGAACACATAGAGAACAGAAGATAGGAGTCAGCTATGGACAAAGGGGAGCCAGTTGTGATGAACATTTATAATCCCAGCACTCAGTAATGGAGGTGGACCAGAATCCCCTAGCCTGTATAGTCAGTGAGATGTTGTAAGAGGAAAGAAGGAAGAAAAAGAGAAAGGGGTGCGTGGAAAGGTAGGGAGATGAAAGCTTATTGCAGTCCATCTGTCAGTAACTAGAATAGATAACTATAGTTACCTGAAGCTTAACCTTGGT
>JADRCD010076791.1:0-16363 GCA_019843815.1 Montemys delectorum | reverse complement strand
AGGCAAGGATGGGCTCTCAGGATGGGGAGTAAGCTGGAGACAAGAAGAACCCAGCCTGGAAACCTGGATCCTGGACAGCAGTGAGTCCAAGACAGTAAACCTCTGCAAGAGCCCACTTGAGTGTGCTGGGTAGATTAAGCCAGAGATGACCACTGAACTGGTACCATGGGGCCCAGAGAAAGAGCTATACTGAGATGATTTGAGTCTGATGCTATGCAGGCCTTGGGGAACAGACTGTGATAGAGATGATGGCTGCATGGGGACCATAACATACAATCAGGACATAACACTCATGAGATGACATTAGACACTCAGAGACTCTGTGCACCACTAAAAGGAAGCAGTAAGTGGTACAGAAATGACACAGAGAGAATCAGTAGAATGTGAATTCAATGAAGAGAGGCAGAACTGGAAACAAGAGAATAGTTGAGGAATAGCCTGATGAGAGTAGCTGCTGATGACACCTGAGACCATGGTGGCACCTGGGATCTGGAACCAGGCCTGTGCTGCCTTCAGGGCCAAGTCTCAGTCTATGGCCCTGCAGCAGTCAATGTCTGTTACCTTCAAAGACCAGGCAGGCATCCATGGTCTGGGTTGCTGTCCCAGGATATGTTGATGTGTCTGAATGCTATGTAGAATTGGCCAACACCTCACCTTGGCATCATGGGAGAATTGGCACTAGAGGCAAGAGATCAGGAGAGCTGACCCAATTCCTAGCCATCTATAGTGATCAGAAGATGTAGAGTTGCACATTGCAGGAGTTGGGGGTGAACTGAACACCTATCCCTAGAAAATGAGTGTGGGAGACCTGGCCCTACCTCTTATTTCCCATGATGTGGCACTGGGAATGGCATGATACCTTCCTTCCTCCTCACCCTTCATCACCTGGTGCAGGGAAAAATTGTTCTCCAAGAGCGTCAGAGCTGGTCCTGCCTTTCACAGGCCGCAGCACTTGGGGGAGCAGGCCATGTACCTTACCTGGTCAGCACAGAATAACTGACCTGGATGTGAGAGTTGGCTCTAGATGTGGTGGGTGCAGGTAAGGAGTGCCAGAGGGAATGAGCATGGGGAAACTGGTCCTGTCTTTTTTATGCTGGCTGATGGTACAGATGGAGAGATTCCCTCTTACCCTTCCTCATCCCTCACAATTTGTTGGTGCGCAAACTGCCACTGATGGGTTCATGGAGTTGGAGAACTGCCCATGTCCCTCACCAGCTGCAACACTCTCTTATATTGTGTGGGGCTAGGCTTTCACTAATAATGATATGGAAAGCTCATATATAGGTGTATAGAAGACTGAAATACCCTAAAGTCTATCAACATCTTTGTTAGGCAACAACCTCTCTATGTTTTCCTCATAGCAGATGACCTTGGGTTAAACAAGTGTTGGGGAATGAACAAAAAAAGCTCAGTGGGACAGAAGGTCTGTAGCTTTAATTCAAGTACAAGATAGGACACACCTGAGCCAGCTTTGGGACTTCCAAGTAGTGTTGTTCTGGAGTTTGGTATGCATGCATTCATTATACGACTAGTGAGTGGATTAAAGCTCCTGAGATAAGACATGGTCAATTAGCACAATGAAATGTGCAAAATAATGGAGAATATGGATTTGAATCTCAGACCTCAGCTGTAATTGTATCAGTAACTCTTTCAGTAGTGATTAAAATTAAAAAAAATAAAAAGGAAAAAAAAAGAAAAGAAAGAAAACAACCAAACAAAATTGACACAAATTAGTATAAAGCTTACAAGGCCTAAGAGTTCACTGAAAGCAAGATGAAAACATTCTACACTTGGCTTCAAAATTTATTATCAAGAAAGATTTCTAAAGGATGTATCTAAAGTATTAAAAATAAATTCATATAGTTCTTACGTCCATCAATATAGCACCATTTTGTGAGAACACTCAATTACTGCCATATTATAGTCTTTAGCATTTGTGGTCCTCTGGAGTACCATCAATATACTGTTTTTGATATGAAAGTAGTACAAGAACACATCAACACATAGTGTACTGATCACAATTTTTCTTTTTCTGTTGTAAGTTATTACATGTGTGAAGAAGACAGATTTCCCATTATGAAAGTGAATAAAGAAGTAATAGAAGAAGCAAAAAGAAAAAAATGTGAATTTCCGAAGCAAAGGAGCTATCCCTTTGTGAAGATATGGAGGTAGCTTCCTTGTGACAGTTGCTAAACTTCATAATAAAAATGATAAATGGCATACTCTTTGCCATCAAAGTTAGGAAACCTGTGTTACATATGGACTTTCTTAAGAAAGTATGTATAAAAGTGTTAGGATCTAGTCCCAGGTAGAAATTGTAGCTAACTTGCTACATATTGCAAGCATTCAAGATTAAGTACCTCATTTTCACTACAAGATTATGTACTGTATAAGCAGTGATATACTAATAGGAAAGATGTTAGAAATATGCCAGGCATTCAATATCTACTTCAGTTTTATAATAAAATTTTACAGGATTCTCAGGTAATCATGTTTGGACAATTTCCCTTTATTTGTTTTAACCCTACTTGTTATGGTCTCCAAGGGTGAAGCTTAGGAGATGTTTGGTGTTTCAATTTGGGAAAATCTTCAGAATTGTCCACATGTGGAGGATGTGTGGTGGATTTTGCATTACGAAGAGTATTTCTTTTCCCAAAGCTCTTAGATGTTCTTGCAGCTGTGTTGTAAAAACCACCACGCTTATGATGGTTCAATGGAGGATCAGATTTTCCAACAGATAGGAAATGTTTCTCAAGACTTAAGATATAGTCAATTGCTTCTTGGACATTACAAGATGATCCACTTACAATGATGCTAGAATAACTACAAGATCCTTTTGAAGGTACACGGATGTCTACTTGGAATTGTTCCATGATTTTCTGGATGGATTTTCCACCAAATCCAACAATGTTGGCACAAACATGGTGGTTCAGTGGAATTTCCTTGGAAACTGTTTTTTCAATCTTACGCAGCATGTTCATTATTGCATCACGGGCACCAAGGATGTTGCTTTTAGAGCCAGAAATGGTAATTTGGTCTTGTACTGAATTGTTTCCTTTCTTTGAAAAATGGACAGTGACATCATATTCTGTGCAAATCTGGGAAATAAGTATGCCTTTATTACCAAAGATCTTGGAATGATATTTGGGATCTAATCTGAATGTTTGCCTGAAATTTCTTAATGTCTGATCATCTAGTTCCATTTGTAAGGCTTTTACTTGATTTTGTAACTTTGTCTTGGCTTGTTCCACATTTGCTTCAAGGCCCATAATTGATATGATGTGAAAATTTCCTCCAGGTTGTGATACTTGAATATGAACTTCAAAGTCCTTTATTAGCTTGCGTAATCCACTTCCTTTGTGCCCAATGATGTAAGGATGTAGGTGAAAAGGTACTTGGACTTCAGCAGTGACAGGAACAAGAGTCTCCAGAGCTTTTGCTGCCTCCTTGCAATTTTCTGCTTTGCCCGAAATAGACATGGTGTCACTTTTCTTAGGAGAAGTGGAAGCAGGTTTTTTCATATTCTTTCCCCCCTTTTCTTTCCCCATTTCCTGAACCTCTGGACGTGTCTTCCTAGTTGTCTTTTCTGTGTCTGGAAATTTGATTCGAACCTTACAGTCTCTTGCAATTTGTTGAATTCGAGAGCATATAGGTCCCATAATAAAAGGATGGAATTTTGGGGGAACAACACACTGTGTTGTGACTTGTGATCCTAAGGGATCAAATATTCCCTGAATATGTTTCTTTGCTGCTTCAACACAAGCTTTTGCTCCTTTTATTGTGACTTTTGTACTCTGTTTTCCTACATAAGAAAATGTAATAAACACACCACCATATTCTTTAATTATTTCTCGCAAAAGCTGTCCCCTTTGCATGACAAAGTAATTGTGGAACTTAGGACTTATCAATATGCTATCCTCCACCATATCCTCCAAATCTTTCAGTAAAACCTCTACCTGTTTTTGCACATTTTTAACAGCCTCTTCTGTTCCTATGATAGTTATTGATTCTTGATCCTTGTTCTTAAAGGTAGGAAAAATGATTCGTGCCCCAGTCTTCTCACAGATTTTCTGAAGATTGCCACCATTTTTACTCATAAGAAATTGGTGATATTTTGACTTGACAGGAATAGCCACAGAATAGCTTTTGGCTTCCTCCTCTTCTGCGAGTTGCAGAAGCTTTTTTTTGGTTTTTTCAACGATTTCTGTAGAGCCACTAATAATGACTTTTTGTGGACCCTGGTTGTTACTTGGAAAATGAATTTGAACTTTGCCACATTCTTCTATGATCGAACTAATCAAAGACTTTTTAGAATCAGTCAGGGATCTGTGTAGACTAGGGGGAATAGGAACTTCCACTTCATAATCTTTGGCTGCATTTTTAGGTATCGAAAGAATCCAGTTATGACATACCTCACGGTTTTCTGGCTTTCTGATACTGATATTATTTTCTGAGTTGCAACTTGATGATGTAAAATTAACCCTTCTTCTTAAATTTAGGTTGGTAACATGGTTTTCCCTTTGCAAAGATCTATTTGGATATACAATGTATTGTCTTTTGGAAGTCATTTTTGGTTTTCAAGTATATGCAATTCAGAAGTGTTGCAGATCATTCAGCAGCAGCCCCAAGACTAAAAAACCGCTTGTAGTTGTTTTTAAGCACATTACTGTATAGGAAGAAAAAAAAATACTTTAAACATATAATTTGTTTCAAAAGTAATCCATAGGATAAAAACAATAAAATGATTATTAGATTCATTCATTTTTCGGAGAAAACATTAGTTTCATCTTTTTACCTACTCTTATGTGAATTAAATATAAGTTCAAATTGTAAAGATTGTGGGGAAACAACTATTGTAATTTCCAGAGAAAATGCATATTTTAAGTTTTCTTATGACATTCATAATAATATTCATTGTTTTTGAACTGAGTCATTGTTCTTTCATCCTGTACCTGCTATTGTTTCCAAGCTATAACTGCAAAATATAGTTTTCTAAGTCTCTAAAGATACTGCATTTACCCAATGCTTGCATTTTCATAGTCATCAAAAGCACATATCTTAGAATATTACAGAGAGAGAATATAATAATATATATATGAAACTATTACAATGAAATCATGATAAATAATTAATACATGCTTAGAAAAGTAGAGAAAAATCATACATTCCAATTGTGCAATTCTTGCCTAAATTGGAATTGCATAAAAGTATTATTATATGGTCTGCTGAATGGATAAACCATAGTTTCTTGTTTGAGTAGAGATCTACACATGTTAAAACGTAATACTATTTTCTTCTTTTAATTCTCAAAAATACCCCATTTACCTTCATAGCAAACTCAAATATTTTTCTGGCTCAGTATCCATCTTATAACTTGGAACATCACTAAAATGACCATTAATCACTATTTAAATATAAAATGCTACATCCTAGTTTCAATATTTATATATCCATAATTCATCTGAGTATAAGTAACTGAATACCTTAGAGTTCTTTGAAAACTTATTGCATCCTTTCAACTCAATATTCAGATTTTACTTTTGGAACTGTATTATAATTCTATAAGTATCAAATAGTTTTCCTAAAGATTGCCAAATACTTAATGTCATCTTTTAATTTTAAACCTTGTCATGTAACACATGAAAATAAAAGAATTCCTGTAAGTCTGAGTCTAATATTTCTGTATTCTTTATAACTTATTAAATATAATTCCTATATAAATTTTGTACTTACATTTACTATCTTAACTATAAGTAGCAAAATGGTAAAATAGCATAATATGTACCACTTACTAAATCCTGCTACACAAACTATATCATGTATTAATATCACATATGGATATAGGTATAAAGATACATAATTTCCTACATTTCCACTGTATTGACATTATTTCCTCCCCTTCTCCTTATTCCAGTTTATCTCATGCCTTCCAGTCTCTCTCAAATTCATGACCTCTTCTTTTATTATTATTTATTATTGTTATACACATAAATACATATGCACATATTCACATATATACATCTGCACCTATGTATATATATACATATATATATACATATGAATATGTATATATATGTATATATATACATATATATACACAGAGAGAGAGAGAGAGAGAGAGAGAGAGAGAGAGAGAGAGAAAGAACTCAGTCCTTTCAGTATTGCTCTTAGTGTGTATATATGTTGAGGCTTACACTGCTGCATATATTTAAAAATCAATATTCTTGCATGTTCTCATATTTCAAGGTATATTCAAATTTTAACTATAACACCATGTCTTAACAGAGCTCATCATTGATGAAAAGACTGCATACACTTTCCATTATATCATTCATTCTTTTCTTTATCATTTGTTTTTATTTTCAAGTGAAAATTCAACTCTGTATCAGTGATTCCTACTCTCAATTTCCCTTACCAGACATCTTTATGTCAAGTACGTGGTCTGTCCATTGTATTTACATTGCCTAGTAAGACTTCTGTTGTGTTATAACTACTAAACAATCCTATGATTTTTTTTTCTTTATTTATTTTTAGGCACTGGGGAGGTGGTTAGTCTTAAAATGATAGTAAAAATCAAAGGAATAAGATAAAATAATGTATTGAATATAAAATGGCACTGAAAAATCTTGAATTCATATAGTCAAAATGAGTGCTAAATGTGAAAGAGATACGTGTGCATATCAAGTTAAGGAAAAAACTTAGATTCTTTCATTTTGATAAAAATATAATTAACTACACATTACCTTATTTGTGATATAAGCAAGTAATAAATGTTTTGCTAGTACAATTCTTAGTCTCAACTACTACATGTGATGGTAGTACTTGACCTTAGTTTGGAAATAGTACTTGTCAGTGAGCCAATCTTTGTTAGTAATGGACTAGATTTAACAAGGAAGAGAGTCAGCTGATGCAAATGCCAAATTTCAGAATCGGGTTTTAAAGCATCTGATGATTATATAACAAACTTGCATATCCTTTACCTTAGGGTTTAAAAACTTGTAATATAGGTGATCAAATACAAATCCTTGTGAACACTAGCAAGCAATAGCCCTAAACCTTGGTGCTTAAAATATCACCAAGCCATAACCCTTAAACCTTATTGTTAAAATTCTAAGAAGGGGAACTCATGACTAATTGAATCAAAAACATTTGTATTCTAGGTGCTTGTATCAAAAATAGTGTTGTCATTAAGAAAATCTTCAAAATGCTGCATTCATCTTTTTATAGTAACACAGACTATGTGATGAAACAAAATTAATTAATATGTCAAAGGAAACATTAAATGCATATATTTGGAATAAGACAAGTATGTGATTTTTTTCAACACATTAGTTTGTACAAATATTATTGAATTTTTCTGATGAAATTTCAAAGAAGCAATACAAACTGATAAACTGAACATTTTTTTGTATTTTGTAATATGTAACTATATGCATCATATAAACACACAAAATATGTGTGAATGTGTGTGTATATATGTGTGCAAGATAGTAAAAATCAAATCATTCAGTAAAAATATTTATAATTTCATAGCAGAATAATATCTCTACTTATAGTAAAAAATTACATTTAAGTACTAAAATATGATATACATTGTTAATATGTCATGTTTGTGTTTATACACAGGAATGTACACACACACACACACACACACACACACACACACACATATAAGACCTACCTAGTTATAGATGATATTACTTACAAATTTTCTAACCAGCATCAGATTTCCTTTATGAGTGGTTTTTGAGACTCTGTTTGTAAGAAGAGAACCTTAGATAGATTTCATATCATTCAGACTTACACCACTAATACTTATTCTTATATTTGAAAACTCTTTTTTCTTTTATTGATAATAGATCATTCTCATACAGTATATCATGATTACAGTTTCCCTTTCCTCTATTACTCCCAATTCCTTTCCAGTTCCCCTCACATAGGAGCATTTTATTATATGGAGTTTGTCTGTTTATTATGATTATTGTAGTTTCATATTAAAATGCTATTTGTATTGGTGTTTCCAATATGTGTGTATATGTATCATGTGACTACAGTCCACACGGTGGTCAAAAGAGGGTTTGAGGACCTTGATCTGGAATTAAAGATTTTTTTAGCCATCATATGGATGCTGGAAATTGAACCCAAGTCTCCTATAAGAGCAACAAGTGTCCTTAACCACAAAAGCTTCTCTCTAACCCTTAAGGATTGTACTAGCCAAAAGACTCTCCAGACACCAGTAAAAATGACTTTCTTTTCTTTATCTCTCATATAAACTTATAATTCTATTTTTTCCACAGAAGCTCTGTGTAGAAGATTTTGCATGCTAAGTTTATAAAAACTATTTATCCAGATTATGATTTAGAACCTTCATTTGTTAAGTTACAATAATTAATATTGCTTAACACATGCATATCTTTTTGGATCCATAAGATCATATTTGTGAAATATGCCGTTTTGCTCATAAAATTATTTGAAGCCTCTTCTAGCTGATGTGCAATTCAATTATAATCAATATCTCCATCAGCTGTTATTTACTGTGTTTGATCCCAAATACCACTAAAAAAAACTACATTGCAGGTTATCCAAGCACTTATTGAAGTACTGTTTTATGAAAAACAAATTAATAACTGTTATGTAGTTTTCATTCACTCAAGGAGGGGAAACTAATTTTAAACATATTTTTATTCTAGTATTTGCCCTTAATAGGGAACATTTTGCATTTACAAAATGGCAGAAGACTCTAAGTGCATTATGGTGCAGGATGGTTCTGGAAAGGGCTATTCAGTACAGAAAGATAATTCTAATTGATATTTTAATTGCCATGTATGATCTACTTATAACTACAACAAATAATATTTCATATGATTTTTAACTTAACTTTTCTTGTAGTTCAGTTTGCAAGGGTTTCTTTTATAATACATTTATGAAATAAAAAAAAATCTCACCTTTTAAGTTTCTAAAACAATTGGAGATGATTGCTTCATGGAACTGCTGATTTGCCTCAATATGAAGCGAAAGCTGAAAAGAAAATGATAGCCATCCATTATCTGAAACTTACAGAATTTCAGCATTTAAAATATTATCCTCTGTGGCCTTGTTGGGTATCAATGGGAGGAGAGGCCCTTGGTCCTGTGAAGGCTTGATGCCTCAGTGTAGGAGAATGCCAGGGCAGGGGGGAAGGAGTGGATGGGTGGGTAGGTGGTAGAACACCCTCATAGAAACAGGAGGAGAGGGGGTGGGATAGGAGGTTTTTTATGGGCTGAGAATCTGGGAAAAGGGATAACATTTGAAATGTAAATAAAGAAAATATCCAATTAAAAATATTATCCTCTCATTAAACACATGCCATAAACTTAAACTGAAATTGATATAAAATGCAGCATAGCATATATACACATATATATGACTGTATAATAGGTAAATACCTCTGTCCTAAATTAAGCTGAGAATATAAGACAAATTTAGATTTAAAATGTCTCCGCTCAATGCTATTGGCATAAAATATATGAAAGAATTTCCATTGATCTGCTCAAAATGAATGACTCTGTTCTGTCTTATATGATTCGCAGATGCTTTCTTAAAGCACAATGTTGCACTGTGTTAAAAAAATATCATAAACTAATATAAACTACTTTCTAGGTAGTAATCACTTAAATTATTTAATAAATTATCTATATGCAAATTTATCACCATTTAGATTTCATTTGTATACCTGAGTGCATATTACAGTATTTTTTTAATTAGATATTTTCTTTATTTACATGTAAATTTCTCCTTTCCCAGTTTCCCCTCTAAAAAACAAACAAACAAACAAACAAAAAACAACAATCTTATTCAATATCATGCCTTTGCATTGTGAATAAATGATATTCCCATGTAATTTCCTTCAGGTAACATATAGCAAGGCATATACAACCCTATGAGGGAATTTAATATTGATAGTATCAAAAAGTTAAATATTGATCAGTAGTTTGAATTATTGATTTAGCATAAATACTTTTTGTTAAATTTAAAAAAAGTAATTTGTCAATTAAATTTGTAATTTTGCAACAAATAGAAATTTCTTCATATGAGCATTCTTCTGTGTTCACATTTGTGTATATGTGTATGAATTTTTCTCAAGTAAATGGTGAAATGAATTATCAAACAGTTTAAAATTATCTCTAAAGCACTGTATATAGTAGTTCAAAGTTACTTAAATCACTGTGGTAATTTTTTTGGTTTTTTTTGTTTTTTGTTTTTTTTTTTGTTTTTGTTTTTGAGACAGGGTTTCTCTGTGTAGCCCTGGCTGTCCTGGAACTCACTCTGTAGACCAGGCTGACCTCGAACTCAGAAATCCACCTGCCTCTGCCTCCCAAGTGCTGGGATTAAAGGCATGTGCCACCACTGCCCAACACTGTGGTAATTTTAATTAATACAAAAATATTTATTTTACACATCAAATATTTACATCATTTTTTTACATATGTCAGTATATGTTAGCACATTGGATAACAAAGACTTTTTTAGCATCTTCTTTGTATGTCAACAAATTTACATCTCATAATTTAATATAGTACATTTCAGCATCAGAATTTATAAGCCTCTTTTCCTCTTCTAATATTCCCTTTTGAAATTCAAAGAATATATGATGTAAGTTCTCACAATTTTATGAACATTGCAAATTGTATACAAATTTTAAAATTTGTATACATGATATCAGGAAAATTCACATGAAACTTTAAGGGACTTTATGATGTGACACAAAAAAAATTAACCAAAATTTGAACATGTTCACATGGTATTAGTTCATGGTACAATAGTAAAGGACTAATTTATTCAGAGTATAGATGAAAATATATAACTGTACATAAATATTAATGAATTTATGATATTAATATATCTTATGATATATTAATAAAAATAGTAAGATAAAATACTGATAGTAATGTTAATATGAATAATAATTATACATATAATGATATAGTCAGGACAGAGATTAAAATATGAATATCAAGCAAAGTGAGAGAATATGCATCAGGACAGAAAAATAGTTAAAACATGAAGGTACATACATGTGCAAAACTTACTATTGAAGGTGGAAATATATGGCATGTGCTGGATTAGCTATGAGATTATTCTGACTGGTAATGATTCAGTCATTTTATTGTAGACTTGCCAGGACAATTTTGAATTTTGAGGAAATCATTTCTCCCTCTAAGAAAGACTAATGGAACTGGACTTATGGTCTGAATACTAGGATTGAATAAAGCTCAGATATTAATTACATATGTAATTCCTGTGTACCAATTCAAAATCATAAATTGAAAAATGTTTACACAAGAAAATAAGTAAAAAAATTTTGTAATAAACTATATGTAGAATATAGAAATAAAGAAATAAACTTCAAGGTCTATTGACAGAAAATATTGATATGAAAATGCACTCTATAACCAAACCATAAAAAATGATGAAATAAAAATCCAAAAATGAAGATTAAAATGAAACATTGTCATACTTTATGATAGAATAAGAAAAAGGCAAAGGATCAGAATTTGTAGAATCTTCCGTAATAGTTAAAGATTGAGTATAAAGCAAGAAAGCCACAAGAGTCCATAAATTCTTATAAAATAGTGACAATTCCTTCTGATGAAATACCTGATGGGTATAAGCTAGATCTGAAGCCCCGAGTCTAACAAGATTGACAGGACAACTGAAGAATGTGAGGAATCTGACTGTACAATATAGTGTTAAATATACAGCTATATAGTACTAAGGTTTACCTAGATTAATTCTGGATGTATACACAGACTCAAAAATATGAAATTTTGAGAAAAAAACCCAACAAGTAAGTTATTCAAGAAAGCTTGTTCACATGAAAAAAAAAAACTGGCAAAAACTATAAATATAAAAGATTATGACTTAACAATGAAAAGGAACACCAAGATGGCCACCAAGTTCCCATGCTCCCCCAATGAGTTTCATTTAAGACATTAAATCTTAACACAAACAGAAAATAACAAATTCTCATAACTATTTACTCAATATATTATGAGGAAAGAAATAAGTAAAGATAAATGTAGAAATAATAATTAGTCAATTAGGCATGTGACACTCCTGAGAAATTACCACCAAATTACAATGAATATAATAAAAACTATATTTAAAAGACACAAATTAAATAGTTGTCTTAAATCTGTATAATCTACTACAACTCTTAAAAGTACAAGAAAAGAAACTTTTCACTAAAACACCCCCAAAATGTTAGCAAGTATCTTACCTGTAATGTATGAACTACCAGATTGGACTAAGCTTGGCTTTACTGAGTGTACATGAAGGTTTCTATGACAAGTGAATTTTGAGGGAAAATGACCTCACAAAGAACAGGCCAAGCCATATGGCAGAAAGCTACCAGTGCCTGAAAGGGACAAATCAGTGTTACAAAGCTTTAAATAAGCACATGATAGAAATTTAAAGACAAAAGAACAAAGATATTTACATACTAGTAACAAAAAAAACTCTTCTGGAAAGAATTCAAACTAATTTAAGAGAGTAAATAGAAAATGTCAAGTATATGTGAATAAAGTCTAAAATGTAAATATTATATTTACCTTCAATAAAGAATTTTAAAAATGGAAAGAACAACTCAGAATATTATACCACTGCATATTGAAATAGGAAAAAATGAAATATGAGAATATATAACCATAAAAACTGTACTTATTTTTTTAGAGTAGGTAATAAAGTTCATAAGGGCTACATAGACTTTTAGGATCTCATAACAAATATGATAATATAAATTTAAAAGAGTTAGCTACTGTTATATAAATTGGCTTTACATTGCATGATTAGGAAATGAATGAAGAATATAAAATATTGTCTTAATAAATTGCACATAGGTGGAAAGTTGTTATTAATAAAATTGGACAGAAAAAATTTGCATTGTTTATAATCCTAATTTCTCCAACTAGTCACATGAAACTTGCTGAAATTTATAACTACCTGTCTCTACAATCAACTCTATCCATCCATCTCTTCAATGGATCCTTTGCATGGAAGGGAAAAGCAACTTCATTACTGAAGAGTGAATCTTTGTCTGACTGGAGTGGGTTCTTACATTTCCCATTCATCTTAAACACAAGATAAAGTAACACCATAGGATGCTTTAAAGGATCTGCTAAACTTCAGAAATCATTCTACCTCCATTTTGATAAAGAAGTGAAGTTTCTCCCTGGTACTATGGATGAATCATACCTCCTTTTTTTTAACAAAATTTTTTATTGGATATTTTCTTTATTAACATTTCAAATGTTATCCCCTTTTCCAGTTTCCCTCCCTCCCAGAAACACCCTATCACATCCTCCCTCCCCCTACTTCTATGAGGGTGTTCTTCCACCCACCCACCTATTTCCATTTCCCTGTCTTCTATTCCCCTACACTGGGGCATTTATTGAGCCTTCATAGGACCAAGGACCTCTCCTTTCATTGGTGCATGACAAAGTCATCCTCTCCAATGTACGCAGCTGGAGCCATGTATACTCCTTTGTTGATGGCTTAGTCCCTGGGAGTTCTGGGGGATCTGGTTGGTTGATATTTTTGTTCTTCCTATGCGGTTGCAAACCCCTTCAATTCGTTCAGTACCTTCTTTAACTCCTCTATTAGGGACCCCGCCCTCAGTCCAATGGTTGACTGCTAACATCTATCTCTGTACTTGTCAGGCTCTGGCAGGGCCTCTCAGGTGACAGCTGTATCAGGCTCCTTTCAGCATGCTCTTCTTGGCATCCACAATAATGTCTGGATTTGCTAACTGTATATGGGATGAATTCTCAGGTGGGACAGTCTCTAGGTGTCCTTTCCTTTAGTCTCTGCTCTACACTTTATCTCCCTATTTGCTCCTGTGAGTATTTTGTTTTCCTTCTAAGAAGGACTGAAGCACTCACACTTTGGTCTTCCTTCTTATTGAGCTTCATGTGGTCTGTGAATTGTATCTTGGTTATTTGGAGCTTTTGGGCTAGTATCATTTATCAGTGAGTGACCATGTGTGTTCTTTTGTGATTGGGTAACCTCACTCAGGATGATATTTTCTAGTTCTATCCATTTGCCTAAAAATTTCATAAATTCATTGTTTTTAATAGTCTGCACATAGTCTATCTTGGGTGGGAGCTCAGTGGCCAGCCCATAATCATATCTCCTAACAGTGCTATTCCTTTCTTGACTCAGGGAATCAGAATCTCAAACCGACAATGATAAAATCTTTTTTTTTTTTTCAGTTCAATGTAATATTTGTTATATCTCTTGCTGGGAAAAGAACTCTCTTCTCTCATGGAACAAAAATTTTTAGACTAGCAAACATAAGGACTCAGGAACAAGAGAAACATTTTGAAGTAGGCCACTAATAGTGATAATAAGTGGAATTATTTCTATTTCTATCCATTGATTCCTAGAACTGTCAATACTGGTTAAAGAAGAAAAAAGTATCACATATCTGGCATTCATTCCAAGTTTATACTGCCTTCTGAAGAAAAATCCTCTAGCCCTCCCAGCTATGCAACTTGTCAATATAATTATCGTTTTCTATTAATCATTTTATTCATTTACATTTCAAATAATATTCCCCTTTCCAGTTACCCCTCCACTACCCCTCATCTCCTCCCCTCTCTCACCTCTCCCTTTTATTTCTATGAGAGTGCTCCTCCACCCACTCAGCCACTCCTGCCTCACCCCTCTAGCTTTTCCCTACACTGGGGCATCAAACCTCCCTACCATCCCACTGATGTCAGATCAGACCATCCTCTTATACGTATGTATCTGAAGTTCTGGGTCCCTCTATGTATACTCTTTGGTTGATGGTTTAGTCCCTGGGAGCTTTGGGTGGTCTAGTTAGTTGATATTGTTTTTATTATATAACAATTATCATTAAAAGGCCATGCCATTTTTTTTAAACAAACCAGCTGCTTCTGGATGGTTGGGAATATAATCATGGCCCCATTGCTTCACTTTTTCAGGAAGTGTGTGCTTTGGTCAGAAGTGATGCTGTGCGGAATATCACCATGGTAAATAAAGCATTCTGTGAACTAAAAGATGGTAGTTTTTAATAGAAGGCAGAAAAGGCAAATCCATAAACAGAATAATTATCTATGACAGTAAGAACAACAGATGGCTCTTTCCATGATGTATTACACTGATTCATATATTCTTGAACTTCTGTTTACAGAGTTCTTTATCACAGCCTTAAGGGATATCCTAGATGTCACAGAGACACCATTTTGCTGAGAATCACTGGATACATTCTCACTTCCCAGAGTTGAGCCATTTCTGGTAACCATGGCGCCTTTAACCTTTGCAGAAAAACTATTTTACCAAAAGATGAAAATTAAGTAAAATAGGTGCACTATTATGCAAACAAGGCATATGACTAGAGAAAGCATTAGCACTCGAGAAGGCCTATATCCCTGCTGGCTCTGCTCAAGAGACAGGAACCTTGTCACACTGTACTTTCTCTGAATATGCCTGACCCAGCAGGCATATGTTGGGAACCACTTTAATTTCATCTTTGAAGGCCTTAATGGGGCACTAATTTTTGTATTTTCCTCTATGAATGAAACAATGTTCTTCGTTAACTATTTTTCATGGGAAAGGCAAGTCCAATAGCTTTCATTTGATCTTTCAAACAGAAGAGCTTAGTCCACAGGTCTGGAAACCATTGTGGGTATCTAAGTTAGGGATTATATTATTTCTATAAAAAAATGACAAAATAGCTAGTTGGGCAGGAAAGAACTTGTTTGGTTTATATTTTCAGTTCATTGTCTATATTCAGAGGAAGTAAGGAAAGGAACTCAAGTAAGGCTGGAACTGAGGACAGGAACTAATGCAGAGGACAAGGAGGGGTACAATTTACAGGCTTGCTTTCCATAGCTAGCTCATTCTGCTTTCTTATAGAACTAAAGACACAACCGCAGGGATGGCACCACCCACCATGGACCGGACCCTCCCCCACTGATAGTAGTTCAGAAAATGACTTATAGTTGGATATCATAGAAGATTTTTCTGAACTGATGCTCCTTCCTATCTGATGACTCTAATTTATATCAATTTAATACATAAACCAGCCATAAATAAGCCCTTGTCAACATGAAACATAAACACATCACTATTAAGACACAACTATTTCTTTTGTATTCATTCTCAAGATTTCACATTAAAATGTAAATAACTTTAAAAGTCCCACACTCTTTACAAATGAAATACATTAAATTTTAACTTAAAAAGATTTAAATCTTTAAAAATGTCCAATCTCTCTAAAAAGTCCAAAATCTCTTTTAGAAGTTCAAAGTCTTTTAGCTGTGGGCTCCTGTAAAAATAAAAAATTTAATGTATTTCATTT